>PVKS010000675.1:42288-178034 GCA_004027875.1 Aplodontia rufa | reverse complement strand
CATACACACACACACACACACACACACACACACTTGCTGCCACACATTTGGTAGCAATGCTTGGACAGCGATGCTGAGTCCCTGTGCACTTGGCAGATGTTGGGAGTGCCTATTTTTTGAATTTCTATGAAGTAGAACAGAAGTTCCTTAAGGGTACTCTTGGGACCAGAAACTCAGGGATAATCAGGGAACTTCTTAGAAATGAAAATTCTTGGGCTTCATGCCAGAACAATTAAATCAGAAACTCTAGGGGAGGCACCCAACATTCTGCCTTAATGAGCACCCACCCCACCCCGCCCAGGCACTGCTGATGCTCCCTCACGTTGGAAAACCACTAGTATAGCACACAGCCAGTTCACCTGAGTCCAGACCCCACTTGTGAGCCACACTAGTCATGCAGCCTTGGCCACGTTACGTAACTCCTCTGTACTTCATCATTAAGGTGGAAGTAAAAAATGACATAGCCCTGCATGGAATGAGAGAACTGAAAGAGCGACAGACACTAAGTGTTCTGAGCACAACCAAGCACATGTTAGGCTCCAGGGCACTGCTAACTACTATTTTTATTGTCACTGAATAGAATTGAAAAAGGTCCCAGTCTTTGGCTGTTTGCATCTCTAGTCCTCATGGTTGCTGTCACCGGACTTCAGGGGGCTTCTCCACACCCAGCACCCAGATTTCCTCTGTAGAGTGTGGCCTTTACACACACCTCTCTTTGAGGTCTTACATTTTTGTTTCCAAGTTTGACTAATATGAAACACCACATCCAAACCTCACATCCCGGTAACATGTATACCCGAGGAAGCCACAATATCTCCATAGTTCCTCTTTCTCCCCAGGAAGAGCAGCACTCCTCCATCTGTTGTCTCTTTGACCTCCTCAGCTCCAAGGACCTTTGCCTTCACTGTGTCCAGCCACCCACACTCAGCCACACGTGGCTTTTATCTTGGTTGGCTACTGCTCCACCTCTGAAATCTCAAATAGCAGGGTGCCCGCTCTCTGACCCCCTCCCTCTTATCTTTCCAGAGTTCTTTCTAGACTGGCTCTTTGACCTCTTCCTGAATTCCAGGCTTTGGACCCCTCCTTCCTTTCCTTCTCAGTCCAGAACTTCTTGGCTTCTTAGACCTCCCAGTCACCATAGCTCTTTCCTGCTGCTCTGATGGGTGGACATGTAACAGGAACAAGCCTGTGTGTCTGTGAAGCCCCTTAAGCTTAACTATCCCTGCAGCATAGTCCGGATGGGAAGATGAACGCGTCATGTCAATAGAGCGCAGAGCTCAGCGCCTAGTCTGTAGTAACAGCTTTAGAAACATTAACTAGTACTCTTTCCCGCCAAAAGATCATGCACTACCTTGCCACGTGTCTACAAATTCCCAATCAGACCATTTTCCCTCTGGGTAATTACTGTTTCCAAATGCCAGCCTTTGTCCCACCAAATCCTCATCCTTCATAGAGAAAATTGGGACAACCACGTAGGAACTTTCTCGATGCAATTTGCCCAACTTTATCTGCAGGTGTCATTTCTCATTAATTTTTCCTTCCTGTTTTAGAAGCAGTTAGGTTCTATTTTCTTACTATGGGAATTAGAGAGCACAGGTAGGAGTGACTTCTAAGACCAGCAAAGTTGAACATTCATTCATTCATTCATTCATTTATCCCTTCCTAGTAAGAAGGGCTCTGGGGCCTGGAGAAAAGTGATTTCAAGATTGAGACTTGAAATCTCTGGTAGGGCAGGCCTATTTTTCTTTCCCAAACAGCCCCTCCTCCCTGTGCTGTCTCTTGCTCACCTACCAGGTCCATCTATAGGCCAAAGTAGGGAAAGTCGGACTGGGCTGAACCTCATCAGTCAGGCCACCCTCTCGCCAACTTGGCTACATGGAGGAAAGCAGCAAGGAGCCCCTGGGGGATCCTGGGGAGATGAGGCAGAGACTCACTCCTGTTCTGGAACCTTCATTCATCCATTCCCCTAGTTACATGAGCAGTTGCCCTGCAACTTTCCCCACCTCCAGGCAGTTTTCCCTGGAGCCCCAGACAGAGAGATGGTGATGTTTCTCCTTTCCAGACAGCATCCTCAGCAGTGGCCCTGACTCAGCTTCTCCACCCGTCCCATGGGTGGGGCAGGAAGGCAGCCCAGTCCCTGGGATTGAAGTTGTAGGTGGCACCAGGGGTAAAGTCCCAGACATCTGCAGATATGAGATCTATGATTTCTCCCAATCCCTGGAACATTTGCCACACCCTTTCCTTTACCTGTCAATTAACCTTGCCTTCCAGCTCCAAACCCAAACAGCCTTCAGTTCCCCTGCATGCAAAGTATTAGAGGCACAGGACACCCCAGTCTAAGGGGCCTCAGAGACTGGCTTGCATTCTAGTCTCTGAGGACTCTGTCCATTCCACGATGCCCCAGGAGTCCTGGCTACAGCATTTGAAAAGTTGAGCAACCCATACCCAGGTGACTTGCCTTTAAATGCATTTCTGCCCATCACGCTTCAGCTGGAAGGAAATGTGCTGGTGTGCAGTATTAACGTTTGCCTTTTGACGGATGCAGTCGTAAAGCATAGTTTTATGTATTTACTTTTCTGGAGAAAGGAGTCTACAATGGCTTAAGTACCTAGGGATGTGAAAAATCATAGTGCAGCCGATTCCGCTTTCTCATCTGTAAAATGCAAGATCATCACACTTTGCATATCAGCCCACCTTCCTTTTCCAGACTTGAAGTTTGGAAGCCTCCCCAGGTGCACGGAAGAGACACCTGGATTCCCTAGTATGTGGTTTGACGGCTTCCACTGGTTTCTGCCTTGATTTCCCCTCAAGCACAACTCTCCAGCCACACTGTACCTTGCACATCTGGGACAAGCAGATCCTTGTGTGCCAGCAGGCCTATGGACTCTCAGGAACTTTTGCTTCAGAAGTGCCTCTCCCTTCTCTTCCAGATGGTCTCTTACAGCACAGCTACCTAATTGGCAGAGCCTAGGACACAATGAAAATGCAGTGTCCCTAGTTTAAACCATTACTTCAAGATGGCAAAGCAGAACGTCCCACCACCTATGGGGCTCTTGTGAGCTCAGGGCCCCATGCGACTGCACAGCTTGCAGGCCCCTGGAGCCAGCCCTGCCCACTCCTCTTTCCAGGTCAGCTCAGCTCCCACCAGCCTCACTGCCCAAGACACACAATGGTAAGTCACAGAATGAAACACTTATGTTCCAGGCACCATGCTGAACACTTGACAGTCAGACATCAGGTAGCATTGCAGTCCATTTTGTAGATGGGGAAACTGAGGCTCAGTCTGCAGGTGGAAGAACTGGCACTTGAACCAGTTCAAGGGCTGCCTGAGTCCAAAGTTCTTACTCTCCCCCACCAGGTCATAGCAATCCTTCAGAGTCCATGGCCTTTCAATCTTGCCCCTGTGGACCTCAGGCCCTGTGTCTGTTCCCTCAGGCTCTGGGCATCCATCTCCTCCCTGAGCATCTCCAGTCCCCCAACACTCCAAGTGGCCAATGGGTTTTTTCTTAGCCCACATTAAGTTTGGGTTTCCCAGGACACATGTTGAATTTAAACATCTTTTTCCTTGGACACCTGAGAATTTATCCATCAACTTTCCAACATTCTCTGTGTCCTTGAGTTCAGTCAGTTTGATCTTAAGTTCTCTTGCGGTCCACATCTCACCCCAGGGTCAGTTATTCAGGTCTCTTTATCCCCTGCTAGACCCTGGTGTTCTTCACCAGCCTTTCTCCCCACCCCACCCCCCATATCCTGCAGCCACCCTTGGGTGACTTGTTCAAGTCATCCTTCTTTAAAGAGCTTTGGTGACTCCCTACTGCCTCCAGTCCCTCAGTCTGCCTACCTGTCTCTCGACTGGAACCCTCCCACATGATCATCCCTAATTGATTATCTGAAATTCCCAGACTGAGTCAAGCTTTGGCACGATCTTATGCTGCGTATGTGATGTTCTCCCACCAAGAATCCCTTCCCAGAACTCCTGGAAACTTCCACCAAGCCAAGACATGTTTGGCATCACCTCCCACAGGAAGTCTTCCAGGACTCCTGGCCCTCCCACAGGCTGAGGCATGGATTTCTCTTCAGGGTCCTTGCAACTCCCCAAACTCGCCTCTGGCCCATGTTGACCCCTGGGCCTGGAGCCTTTGAAGGTCAGGAGGGCAGCTTGTTCATGTCTGTAACACCAGGTTCCGGCACTGGGCATCTCTGAGATCTAGAAGGACAAAGGAGGTATTTTCAGATAAAATCTATAGGTGAATGACAGCGGAGCCATGCTGCTGACCCTGCTCCCCTGTCTAGCATCAGGACCTTCATCGAAACTTCCTGGGCACTGCTGCCATCTCTGTAGCAGCCAGAGAGCAGGTTCCAGATTAGAGCAGCAGCCTTGAGGGCTTCAGAGGAATAAGAGGAACTGCTTACCTGACGTGCTTCAAGATCCAGAGAGGTGAATGACATTTCCCACAAAGGAGACAGATGAGTTACTTAGCAAATGAAGCAAATAGCCTTGGAAAATGAGACATCAACTTCAGCCAAAATAACAGGGCCTACAAAGGCAAAAGTTCAATCACAACACAATGGGGCTCGGCTGGGATTTATGAGGTCACCACGCCGTAAACACTAATCTACCAAAGTTTGTGCTGTAACTGTATTGGAGAGTTGGGGGACGGTGTCGTGGCTATGTGGGGGAACAGGGTAAGTTTTTCTATTCCATGGCAGGAAGTCAGCAGGGCACACCCCAAGCTGAAAAGTGGAGAAAGAGACAGAGAAGCATATTATTTAGAAATATAGGATTAAATATTGGAAGGAATATCAGAATGAGAGTGCTGTTTTTGGGTAGTAAGATTCTGGGGTAGAGAGGAATGGGTTTGGAAAAAGAGGTTTAAGGGGTCATCTGACTTTTTGAACCAAATACATGACATTGATAAAGGACACGTATAATTTTTAAACATCGTCTGTGCTGAAGGCAGGTCTGTCGCAATGCAAGCAACTCTATCAAATCAGTCTGACTAATGACCCTGACACATCAGCTTGGGCAGCTCAACAGAGCCCTCAAGGACCCAGGAGCCAGACTGGGCCGGGCTGCTTGACGTGCCCTTGGTGACCCACCCCGCCCTCCCACATGCAACGTCATTTGTGCCCATAGAGTGGCCTCCTCCCATTCCTCGTGCAGACGCCACGTCTCCCACCTCTCCACTTCTGCCCAGGCTGTTAATACCCTGCCTTGCCTCTGCCTCCCTCGCTCCTCCCACCATCAAGTTCTCTGGGACAACTGTGCTTACCTGACCCCAGCACAGCTCTGCAGACATTTAACGGAGAGTTTGTGTGCTGCACTCAGCTTCCGCTGGCTTTGCCTTCCCAGCTCGCTAGATTTGCTTGAGAAGCCCTGAGGACCTGGGTTGCACACCGACCTCTACTGTGTCACTGCTGAGGGTCCTCTGGGTCTTTTCCTCCTCTGGAAAATCAAAAACTTTTGGCCTACTTGCCAGGGTGTTTGTGAGAGCAGTTGATGGGAGGTTTGGGAGAAAAAGCAAGCGCTAACCACCCATCTCTGGGCTCTCTTCGTTAGAGGCCCTGTCTCTCAGCAACAGCAGCAGTTTATAAAGTCGGGCTCTCCCCTTGGGCGTCATCATCTCATTTAACTCCCAAGTGGGTTGCCTATTGCATTTCACACGACAGAAAAATGCTTATCAAAGGCAGGTGATCTGCAGGTCCCTTCCCCACATCAGACCACAAGTGACCTGACGGCTGGAAGCAGTGCTACTTTCACAGCAGCATTATGCAAAAGAGCCAAAAGGTAGAGGCCACCGAGTTTCCAACCCAGCAAAATGCACAAGCAAAGTGCACCATAGCCACACAATGGAATGCTACCCAGCCTTAAAAAGGAAGCTTTAAAAAATCCCTTCCAATATTTTGTAGCCAACAGGAAATCACACTGTACTGATTTGAAAAATACAGGCTAGGGATATCACAGGGATTGAAGGATAAGCTGTTGCTGGGGACTAGCAGAAGAAGAGGAAGAAGTTCTGAAACTGCATAGTGCTGATTAGTGCACATGTTGAGAATGAACATAATGCCAGTAAATGGAATATTTTAAAAATAAAAAAAAAAAAAAAGAAAAAGGAAGCAAATTCTGCCAGGTCTGGCGGCACAAACCTATGATTCCAGGACTCAGCATGAGGCTCATTGGTTAAGCAGCCCTGAGTTCAATCCCTGGTACTGAAAAAAGAAAATTCTGCCACCTGCTGCAGCCCGGATGAATCCCGAGGACCTATACTATATGAAATAAGCCAGTCGCCCAAGGACAAAGACTGCAGGATCCTGCTGGCGCGAAGTACCTAGAGAAGTCAAATTCGTGGAGACAGGAAGCAGAACGGGGGTCACCAGGGGCTGGGAGAGGAAGGAAGGAGTAGTATTTGATGGGCCCCAAATTTTACTTTAGGAAAACAGAAAATTTCTGGTAGTGATTGGCGGTGGTGATTGTTCAACTATGTGAGTACTTATCACCACCGAAATGTATACCTACAAACTGTTAAAATGATAAATTCTGTGCTCTGTCTATTTTACTACAATAAGAAAAACCCTTTTAAAATGTAGCTGGAGATGTAAAGCAGAATAGAGATCGCCAGGGCTGGGGAGGGAGAAAGGTGAGTTTGTATTTATCAGGCACCGTTCCTGCTGGCAACAATGGAACGCTTTGGGTGTAGGGAGAGATGATAGCTTCCCAAAACTGGGAATGCATTTGATGGCACTGAACAGCCTCCTTATGGAGGGTAAAAGTGGTAAATATTAGGTTATGAGCATTATAACACAATAAGAAGAAAAAGACTGAGCACCCCACGCCTCTGATTTTTTTTGGACACAGAGCATCATGCAGGGTCTGGCACGCAGTAAGTGCCTAGGGCCTTGGTTGGTTTGAATAGACTGCTTTTGGAAAGCTGGCCACTGTTCTGCTTGGGAGACAGCAAACACCATCACAGTTCTGACCAGTGCCCAGCACAGAGGGCAGCTTTTCATGGCTAGGCTGCTTTTTACATACACATTATAATAGCAACAATCATTGAGTCACTGCTCTATGCTACATACTGTTCTAAACATTTTTCATGCCTTACTACACCACCTCTGAAGTTGTTAGTATGTTTTTTTGTTTGTTTGTTTATTGTTTGTGTGTGTGTGTGTGTGTGTGTGTGACTGATAAAGTTGAGACAACAGAGAGGCTGAGTAACTTACCAAGGTTCACACAGTCAAATTATAAGCCTGGTCGCTACAATTGCCCCTGGATGGTCAGATGTACCTAATGAGGATAGCAGATACTTTAGCAAATCTCACTGATGTCCTAGGCCTTTCCCTGCATCCCCCATAGAACTTCCCTGGAGGAAAGGAGAAAGCTTTCAAATGGAGGCAGGAGGCCAGAGTGCTGGCTCCACATTGGGTGTTATCCCACTGACTTGGCTTGAGACCTGGCCAGGTGTTTTTGGATTACATGACCTGGGACAAGCTACAGTGCCTCTGTAATCCTCCCTGTTCTCCTCTGCAATGCAGTAATAGCAACAGCATCTGGCTGTTTTAAGGGGATTATATCAATTAGAGAGTGTAAACCTGTTAGTGAGGGTGGCTCTGGCGTGAGCACCCACTGGTTGGGAGTTAGGTTTGTGCTCACCCGCTTCCTGGAATGATCTTGGGCAACGCTTCCTCCCAAAGCCCCGCTGATCTCAGCTATGAAGCAGAATTACTAAAACCAGTCCCACAGGTCTGCCGAGAGGACTCAGTGAGCACTGCTTACATTTATTTATAGCTCTAATTTGCTCTCTAAAAGCATGGAAATCAGCTAACAGAAATACAAGATTATTTTAATTTGGAAAGCAAGAATTTGGGGCTCAAAGAAAGGATGGACAAAAAAAAAAAAAAGATGAGCAAATGAGATCATTTTTAAAATGACCTGACCACACGTTTTAGGCACTCTATGAATATTGTTACCTTCTGGTTGTAAAATTCAATCCCAGTGAATCTGTACACCCAAGATGTAGCTAATTATAGGCTCATTCAACTTTAGAGGTGGGAGGGATAAAAGCAATCAAACTGTGCTCTCCCCAAGAAAGGGAAAACAGATGAACTTAGAAGTTCTGGGTCTCATCTCCATCTCCAGAGATGCTCAGATTTTATTTGCATAACAAATCGGTCTTCTGAGTGTGAAGTCATTTGATGAAAGGGTTCCACTACTAGATAGAAGAGAAAAGGAGCTAAAGGAAAATGAAAGGAAAAAAAGCATTTATAATTCTAATTTCCTGCTTTTACAGAGGTGTGTCCTGAGACCTAGAGAGAAAGCAAGCTAAAATACAACTGGCTATTTATAAGTCTTGTAAGATTTTTCATGGGGAGAATTTCTCCAATCATGAAATAAATCCTTTATCAGTTTCTCTCTGTTAGCAAACATTTATTGAGTACTTCCTGTGTTTGCGCCACTGTGCTGGGAACTAAGTTGTGAGTGAGCACTTTCTGCACTCCAGGAGCTCAATCTAGAGGTGGGGTCAGAGGCACTTAGACGGGGAGTGACAGGTGCTGCCACAGGCTTGGAGCCCTTGACACCAGCAAGACAGCCGGGGTTGGGGGTCCAGGTCGGGAGGTCAGGTCAGGGAAGAAGAGCAGGCTCTTGCCAGGTGGCCGGATACTGCGAGCTCCCCCTGATTTTCATCATCGCAGTGCACCTGCGACCCTGTCCTCTCTCCCAGGCTGCAAGGAACACGTTGGGGGAGCATGGTGCAATTTCCCTCCTGTGTCAATGCCCCTAGCACAGGGTAGGGAGGAAGGAGGGAATTCCAAGAACACATTCAAAGCCAGAGGTGGGAAGCCACAGGGTCCTAAGGACACTGAGCTCTTCTGGGTGGACCTGGTCTCAGCAGATGACTTGAGTTGGATTAGAGAGTGAAGGGCCGGATTTAATTTTGTAGATGAGAAATCGAGTGTCCTGATTTGGATTCCTACCTTAGAGTGTGGTCATGAATAGTGAATAAAATACTGTGAAGTGCCCATTTTAACATCCAATAAGTCTGGAGAACTCAGGGACAAATAAAGCTGGTGTGTTGTGACTGTTCCTGTTGGCCAAGGAGTCCCAGGGCTTTGTATGCTCTGTATCATCTAGCCCTGTGGCAGAGGGTACCAGTTGCTCCATCCAGAGGCCCAGAGACCTTAGGCAACTTGCCCATGGTCCATGGCCAGGTGGCAGAGCTGGTATTCACGCTCAGATCCCTCTCTCTTTAGAAATGGATCTCTTACCTGCTGTGTTCTTACGTCACAGAAAACCTTTAACTGTCGGAGTTTTAAGCAACTCCTTTGGGATTCTATCTCCATTCCCTACTATCACTCTGTGGAGAGATCACAGGCCTGGGGATGAGATAATGGCCATCCTGGCTCCTCTGCTGATGGTGTGTGACAGTGGGCAAGCCTTCTCCTCCCCTGGAGTGAGGGGCATGACTCTGTGTCTAGGCCACATTGGGGGACACACACTGTGATGTCCTGAAGGAAGCCACTGAAGAATGGGCCAACCCAGGGGAAAGCTGGTGA
Source organism: Aplodontia rufa (assembly GCA_004027875.1). Classification (NCBI taxonomy): domain Eukaryota; kingdom Metazoa; phylum Chordata; class Mammalia; order Rodentia; family Aplodontiidae; genus Aplodontia; species Aplodontia rufa. The sequence continues at coordinate 168,482 of PVKS010000675.1, read as the reverse complement.
TTCCTCATCCCCTGCTGCTGGCCTCCGATCCCCTGGCAGAGGCTCCTTGGAGCAGGCTCACTCAGCCTCTCCTTCCTTCCTGAGTGAAGGCAGGCTTCCCAGGAGAGGGGCTCAGTGGGGGTCCCTGGAGCCCTTGGTGGCAGCAGGTGACATCTGCTTGCACGGGGTGGTCGCTGCTGAAGGGGATGACCGACCATAGGCCAGTGATGCCTGCCTCCCCTTTCACTGCCAGTCCCTACCATTATGGGGGAGAACCAAAACACAAACATCCCCAAACACCCCTCTGGCCTCAAAGATTTACTTTGTTCTTTCTATATGAAGAAGAATTGCATTTACTGCTGGCATGAAGCATCAGAAGCAGACAGAGGACCAGGAACCCAAGTAGGTCAGAAGAAGAGGAAACCTCAACCCAGAACTCTTCCCAGCAGTGCAGGGCAGAGGTTAACAGTGTGGGCTTAGCTGTCAGAAGCCCATGGCAGGGGCCTTGTTCTGCCACCCACTAGCTGTGTGACCTTGCTCAGGTCATTTGGTGATTATCAGTTTCCTAATTTATAAGATGTAGATGATGATAATACCTGTTTTGTAAATCTATGTGAGAAGCAAAATGCAGGTAGAGACACAGGTCTGCCGTGTGGTAAATACGTGTTCTCACTTAACCCAGCGTGGACCACTCTTGGGGATTTGATCCCTTCCTCTTTCATCTAATCCAGTTCTTCCGACTGTACTGAGCAGTTGCCAACTGCCAGGCACTTCTTACTGAAGACAAGGAATTCGTAGTATCCAGTTTTGTCACCCACACACAAACTGCAATAATGGTGATGGCCATTGTGATAAAATCTTCATGCCATTTGCTGAACAATTAGTAGGTGCAGGCTCATTGCTGGACCCTATGCATACCTTGTTGCTAACATCCATAACAGCCCTTGGAGACATGCACCAGCAGTCCCAGCGGAGGGAGCTAAGGTGGAGGAGTGAGGTATTGGTGCCAGAGGTTCTGCCGCTCAGGAGTGTGGAGCTGGGATTCCAACGCAGCTCCTCCAGGTTCTAAGGAAGCCCAATCCCTCTAAGCCATCTTCGCTGGGGCTCAAAGCTTCACCTGGGCTAGCATTTCCCATTCAGTGCCTCAATCATCCAGAGAGGTAGGGGCTTTTATTACCAGATGCATCTCCCAAAAGCAGGAGCTAAGAGCAGGCACAGCAACTGCCCCCTGCAGCTCAGCTCCTGAGCTGGAGAGAGGCTGGCTGTCTTAAGATCAAGTACAAGGCAGCTCTGAGGCTGCTGCTTGGTGAAGAGCCTTCTGCAGAGGCGAAAAATATGTGCAAACAAAACCAACAGCTTTCTTTATGTTCCCCAAAGTTGCTAAAAATGCCTGCGGGTTTGCACACAAGCAGACGCCGTGCTCCCAGTGCTGTGTGGCTTCTGTCTTCCTGGCTCTGGCAAGAAGGGACCTGGCAGGTTTTTCTCACATCTTTGTTAAACACACAATCAGACAAGGAAGGCGTTCCAAGGTAGTTCCAGGGTGTGGATTTCTGCCAAGTCTCCTTTTATTTGTTGCTAAGTTAAGCGAAGAAAAAAAGAAAAGAAAAAGAAAGAAAAGGAAAAGAAAAGAAAGGAACCTCATGGATGATCCCTGGGTAGCTGTGATGTGGTGAAAACTTACTTCCTGAGCTTGCAGCCCTGCCCCGCATTTGAATTATTTTACCCGTAAGCCCCTGTGATCTTGGTCAGATTGATTGCTCAGCCTCCCTGAGCTGACCCGGGCTTCCCACCTGTAAAATAGGCAAGGCAATACCTTTTGCAGAAATATAAGCTCGGCAGAGATGGGGGATCCTGTTGTTTTCCTGCCTTGCAGTGCGTAGAACAGTGCCTTACACTGTGCCTCACTTAGTCAAACGAATGAATGAATGAGTTACTGCCTTACAGGGCTCAAAGACCATGAGCATGAAACTGCTCCTGAAGATTGCCATACAGTTGTAAGGATCTGTGATTCTCTCCAGCACTCCTTGGGTACTATTAAAGAATGGACTCATGTCAGTCAGTGAGTACCTCATGAGCTTCCTCTTGGTCTGGCGCTGGGATACAAAGAAATATGACATCTGATTCCTCCCTCGCATGCTCCAGGTCAGTAGGAAGGTACAAAGTAGATCAAGTACGGAAAGACAGCAGAGGTAAGCACAGGCGCTGTGGGAACAGACAGGAGAGAGTGACTAACCCACGCTGCAAAGGGGTGGGTCAGGAACTTTCTGGAAGAGGCGTTCTGGGACGGTCCCAATTTCAAATCTATCATCAGACTTTTCCCAGCAAATCTGGGCCCCAGGGCCATTGGCTTTCATATTACCCTCTCTTTAGCTGTCCTGTTGTCATTTCCTTATGCTCACTCCCTGCTTTCCCTCCTTCCCATGTGATGTATCACAATGCTGGGCAAAATCTCCACCCAGGTTAGAGGTGACTCCAGCTACTCTGCAGCCACCTGTGCAGTTGACCATGACTGAGAAAAACTTCCAGACACAGCAACTGTCCTGGAGAGTCATGCACTCTCCCAATCTCAACTATTGCAAATGAACCCCTCTGTCTTCCAAACTCCAGTACCATCTTCCTCATTGTCACTTCCAGCCCAAGATCTTGCTTCCACCTCACTGAGGAAACAGCACCCACCAGTCCTCTTCCAGCCACTTGAGATGCAGTGAGGAGGGCAGGCCTCGCTCTGTCTTAGGGCAGAGCTGAGGAGAGACTTCCAGAGACATTCTCCTAGCAGACAGGACACTCTGAAGTCTGGAGGAGTGAGAGGGAGCACGTACCATGGGGAGGAGTCATGTGACCCTGCTGCTGACTCACTGAGCATGTGGCGACTGAGGCTGCAGATGGAGAGGCTACTGAGGGGCAGAGAACCTGGTGGTCTGGGGCCATCTTCTGGAGAGGCGTCATGGAGAAGGTGCTTAGGTGGACAATGAGGGAATGCACAGCTGGGTGAGTGGGCAGGACAGAACCCATGTGGGAGAGGGGAGGCAGTGTCTCATGAGGACAACATCCACATATGTGGCCTGACATAGAAGGCTGTCACTGGGCAGTATGTGCAGAGGGACAAGGTTCCCTAAAGAAGGTGGAGCAGGCAGCCCTGGCCTGCCTGGGAGCTCTTTGCTTGCTCCATTTCCCTTCACTTGTTCATTCATCTAACAGACACTGTGAGAGGTGGTGGAAGGTTCTCCAAGGGGCATCGAGGGGGAAGCTCTCTTGGAGAAGAGGCAACTTCTTCCCTCATGATGAGCAGAGGAAGACAAAGCCAACAGCAAATGCAATCACTTGTTAAAGTTGCCAGAGTGCTGTGGTTGGCTGGCAGTTTGGCAGTAAACAAACCCGTCTGAACACCCCTCGGGCATGGCGCTCACATTCCACAGAGGGTTGAGGGGAGGGGAGGGAGGCAAACGCCCAGCGTGTTAGGGTAGGGGTAGGTGGAGAGGCCAAAAGAAGAAAAGGACATAGATAGAACAGCGGGACGGGGCATGCAATTACAGCGGAGGTCAAGAAGGCCTCACTGAGAAGGTGACCTGGAGCTGGGAGCCCTGTGCTGCCTCCAGGGTAGCAGGGAGGTGCCTTCCAGCCCCAGCAAGGAGCCAGTGAGGCAGGGACAGAGCAGAGGGCAGTAGGAAAGTATGGGTCTGCAGGGTGCTGGGGAGGGAGCGGTGGCTCCCATAGCACCTTCTGGGCCACTGTGGGACTCTGGCTTTTATCATGCTGAGCAGAGTTCTCTCTTGAGCAGAAGACTGACTCGATGGAGTTGTTTCAGCAGGGTTTTCCTGGAGCCTGTGTTGGGAACAGAGTAAAATGGGAGACCAGCTGTTGAGGACACAGTTTAGATCCCAGTGGCAGGCAATGGTGCCCAGACGTGTGTGGCAGGGTGGTACAAAGTGGTCAAATCCTGAGTCTTTCGTGAAGGAGAACCAACAATGTTTGTTGACAGATTGGAAAGGCGGTGAGAAAAGGAGAGAGAGGTGAAAATTGTCTCCAAGGATTTCATACTTGAGCAAACGGAAAGATTGAACTACTATTAACTGAAATGGGAAAGAAGCCATTTGGGAGTGTTGGGGAAAGAAGCAGTCAGGAAATTGGTTTTTAACATATTAAATGCAAGATGCCTAAAGACAGCCATGTGGAAGGATTGCCCAGTTAGAGGAGAGTCACTTAGAGTGTGAGTGGCATTTAAAGCCTGGATGAGCTCACAGTGGAGCCAGGGAAGACATGGAGGGAAAGAGGACCAATAATTGAGCCCTAAGCCTCCAGGGTTAAGAGTTGGGAAGCAGGGGAGGATCCAGCAGGGAGACTGAGGTAGGAGGGGACCAAGAAACCATTGGTCCTGAAAGCCAAGCACAAAACGGGCTTCATGAAGGAAGACTTCTTTTGTCTCCTGCCATGACTGAACTCTGTTCCAATTGTGTGAAATGCTCTGTGTCGTCTGCTATCAGGACTGAGACTCGACCATTGGATTTAGGGTGAAGGATCACCGTCAATTTTAACCAGAGTCATTTTGGAGGTGGGGTGGTGGTAAGAGCCCAGCCAGGGTTAATTTAAGAACAGGAGGAAGAAGAGGATTTGGAAATAGGGCATGTATTCAACTCTTTGAGGAGCTTTACTCTAAAGAGGATCAAAGAAACAGGCTGGTAGCTGGAGGAGGATGTGGGTTTATCAGAAGGGTGTGTGTGTGTGTGTGTGAGTGTACGAGAGAAGTGGTGGTTTGTTTGTATGCTGATAGAAATTATTAATCTTAAAGATGAACAATGATGGAGAGAATTGCTGGAGCCTTAGCCTTGGGGAGTAGAGAGGGCTTGGGACCTGGTGCTAAATGGAGAAGCAGGTGTTCACTAGGCATACAGATGTGCATCCACAGTAGAAGACAGCACAGTAGAGGGAGGCAGGGAGGTGTACTCTTGGTCCCCACTCAGAGTCACAGAAACCCACACTTGCATGGCATGGGCGATGCCCCAGGCTCTGCTCTTGGTTGTTTATTATCTATCAACTTCAAATTGTCACAAGAACCTAGGAGGTAGCACTGTTACTGTGCCCATTTCACATAGAGAGTACTGAAGCACAGAGACATTAAGAACTTTTTCTAAAGTCACACAAGCCGTAAATGGCATGGCCTGACTGCTGACCACTGCTTTCTTCACCTGTGTGAATGCAGGAGTGACAGGTGAGAGAGTGGGTAGACAGGGACTGCCTCATTCTGTGAGCACAAGGCTGGGACATGCTAATTGATCTCTTCTGAGACTCCTGCTCATTTGCAAAGCACTTTTTGGTCATAGTTACTGAGTCGGGATCCAGGGGAGGCTGAGGCTGGAGCTGGTGCCAGTTTCTATCTTGGGCCTTGGTGCAGTCTAGAAGGGTTGGTTCCTGCACATCCCTGTGAGTCTTCCGCGGACTCACACAGGGACCTGTCAGGACACTGCTTATCTTTCTCTTTAAAGACAACCATAGGATTCCAAGCACCATGACCCCCAGTCTTCCTGCAGAGTTGAAGGGAAAGAGAAAGAAACTGAAAAGCCACAGACGTTACTCTGATGCCAGCCAGTGGAGGACTTTGACCTGCTCTGGCCACTTCCATCTTCATTCTCTGGGCCTTAGCTGTAAAATTTAGGAGAGGTTAGGATGACATCTTGATTCAAGGTCTTGCACCTCCCATCAACATATACTACTACTACTACTACTTCTTCTTCTTCTTCTTCTTTTTAAGAGAGAATCAATTTTATTTAGTTTTTCATTGCTCTGACACTTCATTGTGTACATGGTACTGGGGCTTTAACCCATGTCCTTGCACATGCCAGGCAAGTGCCGTAACTGCTGAGCCACTGCTCCAGTCCCAACATATACTTATCTTGAGTATATGTCTGTATACCAGGCTGAGCACATGGCACCACAGTGGCCACTGACCCTGCCTTTGTGCAGATGGCAGTCCATGGAGGAGGATCAACTGTGACAGAAGCTTTGAAGGGACACTCAAGGGTGCTCTGAGTGTACCCTTTCCTGTGCACTTTTATAATTTCTGTGGGATCTGACTGAAGCTTGACACCAAAACAAAAATTTCCCTTGCTCATTGTTCATTTATTCATTTATCCATTCCGTCAAACATTCTTAATAAATATCTACCTACCATTTGCCTTTTGGAGCTGAAGCATGGCATTTTTTTGTTCTCCAAGGAAGGAATGAATTGAGGCTGGCAGCCAGATAATACAAAATGGGACTGAGAAACAGTGGATTTATTCAGCAAATTTAAGAGACTTTCTATATGTGCTGCTGTGTGCCAGGCTACAGAGATATAGGTGTGTGAGGGCAGGAAAGCCATAGTCTTTTTGCTGGGTGAATTCTCAGGGTGCCCATGGGATTGAAGTGGGAAGAGGTGCACTTGACACAGGGTAGGACTACCACTTGGGCTTGAATTGGGGCTGTGCCACGCAGGGCATGAGACCTAAGGGGAATTCTGGAAAGTTCCATAGCTTCAGCTTCCCATCTGTATTATAAGAAACATTTCAGAGCATTGTGATATACACTGTTGTGAGCATTGTACCTGCATGGCCTCATTTGATCCATGTAGCAACCTCATGAGGTGGACCCTTTCTTATCTCCAACCGATTAATGTGAAAACTGAAGCTCAGAAATGAAAAGGGCCATTGGCATCACAGTACTGCAGAGGGCTCATTAAACCAGGACAAGCACCTGGCAGAAACCTTAGAACTATCAGACCAAGGGGCTGGAGCGGTGGCTCAGCAGTTACGGCGCTTGCCTGGCATGCGCAAGTACACGTGTTCAAACCCCAGCACCCACGTATGCAACAAAGTGTCAGAGCAATGAAAGCCATGTGAAAAACTCAATGAAAATTGATTCTCTCTGTCTCTCTCTCTCTCTCTCTCTCTCACTGTCCTTCTCTCAAAAAAAAAAAAGAAAGAAAAAGAAAACAAGAACTATCAAACCAAGTACCCTCCAAACCTTTCTGATTGCTCCCCTCTCCTGCAAATAATATTTAACCTGCTCTCATTGATGATATTTAGAATCATGTACATTTTATACTATCAACCTGCATAGCAAATACTAGTAAAGATTAATTGCTCGTATTGGGTAAAATTAAATATATATAGATTCAGGATGAAAGCGTCATTGGGCATTTGGAGATCCCTCACCCACGTTGTTTAATAGGGGAGAACAGTGAAACTAAGAAAGGCTAAGAAACTTGTCCAAGCTGCTCCTCTGGGAGTAGACTGAGGAGATTTACCCCAGGTGAAATGGGGCAACACCTGGCAGCAGTCAAAACTGGTATGTATGGGAAAGGGGATTGTGCTACTGGCATCTTGTGAGTGGGGACCAGGGGTGTTGCTGAATGTCGGACAATGACCAGGACTGTCTTCACAAAGAATTATCGGGTCAAAATGTCCATGGTGCTGAGGACAAGAAACCCTGGTCTAGATCCTAAAGCTTGCTCTAAAATTAGATAAGTGCATAGTGTCTGGGGCCAATTTGAATCTGGGTTTTACCACTAGCTGGAGACTGGGCAAGTTACTTAACCTCTGACCTCCAATTTTTCAGTACTAAAAGGAAGGTACTAATATCACATTGGGAAGGCTGTAGCATTAAATGAGAACTTTTCTTCGTGAAAAGACCAAAGGTTAATTTTTGGCTAGGTCTCCCATGACTTTTTCCCCCCAGGACCTCAACTTTTTGGTGAAATTTGCTTATTTCTCAGAAGGGTAGGCTGAAAACAATCAAGATTTGGGAGTATGGGGCCGGAGTGATGGCTCAGTGATTGTGGCACTTGCCTGGCATGCGCAAGGTTGCAGGTTCAAATCCAAGCACCACATATACAGTGAGGTGTCTGAGCAACAAAATTCACATGAAAAACTAAATAAAAATTGATTCTGTCTTTCTCTCTCTGTGTCCCTCTTTAAAAAAAAAAATTTGGGAGCATGCTTGCTAAGTGCTGGAGATGCAGTCCAATCAGGTGAACAGATCCAAAGCCCTGCTTTGGTCATTTGGAGACTGAGGCAGAAGCCAAGTTAGGGTGTGAACGTTAGTGACAAGGGTGAATTTTAGTTCATGGAGAGAAAGAATCTAAAGTTTCACTACCTGCTCCAGCCTCACCTGAAACATCCTGTTCCACCTCTTGGGAGTCTGTCTCCTTCCTCTTGCTGTCCTTCCTTCCTTCCTTCCTTCCTTCCTTCCTTCCTTCCTCCCTCCCTCCCTCCCTCCCTCCTTCCCTCCTTTCTATTCTCCCACTCTTCCTCCCTTCTCTTCTTGTCTTTCTCTCTTCCTTCCATCTTGCATGCCTCCTTCTTTCCCTTTCTTCTCTCCTTCCTTCCAATGAACAATCTTCAAACACCATGACACTGAAAACACAAAAGTTTGACCATCACTGACAAACAGATATGACATCATTTACAATCAGGTATCCCAGATTCAGAGAGGGCACAAAGAAGGAGGTGGCTGGCACTGTCTGAGAACCGAAGGAGGGTTTGGGGAAACAGTTCTTGGAGGCACTGCTATGTTCCCTCGCCTACCTGTCTCTAACCAGTGCAGATGCCTTCATACCACACTGTCAGGAGACTAAGCGTCCTGAGGTCAGAGATTTCAGTTTTTTTCCCCGAAGTAGCCTCAGAGACTAAAAACACCTTGCACACAGTGGGCACTCAATAAATATCTTTGGAATGAATGAAGAGTGTTTTGAAAGATGACTCAGGATTGGATGAGTAGACCTAGACAAGAAGGGAAGGACAGTCCAAGCACTGGGAACAGAATGAAGGCAACAGAATGGTGAAATTGTGAAGGACATAGGTGGAAACCTTGGCTGGGGGAGGTGGTGAGTCAATCTCCTGGGCAGATGGCACCACATGGGGCGGGTAGGAGAGGCCTTGTGCATGCCTGTCAAGGCATTTGAAGTTATCTTAGGATTAGAGGACTTTTTTATTTTCAGGGGAATTTGGACTGAGTAGGAGTATGTCTACAGAAAGCATGGCAGCACTTGTTTGGTGATATTTATTGAGTACCTCTGGTTCTTGAGAAGGTTATTGAGTTGGCCCAGAAGAGTGTGCTGGGGTTAGCAATGATGAAGATGAAACTCAGCATGAGGTCCCACTGCTACGTGCTGTCAGCCACCAACTGTGTAGAGTGAGGGGCTGCTAAGGCAAAGGAAAGGGCAAAGAAGTCTCTGGCTTTAAATTGTGGCAGCTGACAGAGTGTGGGAGTCAAGGGTAAAACAAGTTATAGAAAGAAAGAAATTTTAACTGGGAATGGATCCACCATTTGACACAGCTATCCTACTCCTTGGTATATACTCCAAGGACCTAAAAGCATATTACAGTGATGCAGCCACATCAATGACTATGGCAGCACAACTCACAATAGCTAAGCTATGGAGCCAACCAAGGTGTCCTTCAACAGATGAATGGATAAAGAAAAAGTGGTATATATACACAATGGAGTATTACTCAGCCAGAAGGAAGAATGCCCAGACAGCATTCACCAGCACATGGATGGAACTGGAGGTCATCATGCTAAGTGAAATAAGCTGGTCTCAAAAAGTCAAAGGTGGATTGTTCTCTCTGATGTGCAGAAGCTCACCCAAAATAAAGAAAAGATCAGAGGAACAGACAAAAGGAAAGGAGATGGAAGGAGGAGGGATGAGTTAGGGCTAGTTTGTGATCAGACTTAACTTTCCTGTGTTTATGTATAAACATACCATAGAGAATCACATTAACATGCTCATCAAGTCACTAAATTTAAAAAATTGTAAATAATAGAAAGAGCAGTGAAGTAGAGGGAAGAGAATGGGGATGGAGGGGAAATACTAGGGACAATCAAAAAATTATACTCCATACTTTTATAATTATATCATTGACTATTATATTGTCATGTGTATTTTCAAAGAATAGGGGGAGGGAGAAGGAAGGCGAAAGGAAAATACTGAGGATTGAATTTGAAAAAGTTATTCTCCATGCTTTTATAGTTATGTCATGATATACCCTAATGTTATACATATCAGAAAAGAACAAATAAAACAAAAAGAAAGAAATTTTAGTAGAAAGGACCTGTGTGACTTTGGGCCAATTCCTTCTGGGAGCTTCAGTTATTATTCTTTTGTTTTTAAGAAAGAGGGGACAGTGAGAGAGAGAAAGAGAGAAGCAATTTTCATTTAGTTTTTCGTGTGACTTTCATTCCTCGGACACATCGTTGTGTTCATGGTGCTGGAGTTTTAACTCATGAACTTGTGCATGCCAGGCAAGCTCTGTAACCGCTGAGCCACTGCTCCAGCCCCTCAGTTATTATTCTTAATTATGTTGTCACAGGCATTGATTACATATCTTCATTTCATTTAGTCCTTATAATAGGCCTGCAAAGGAGATATTATCTTCCTCATTTCACAAATGAGAAAACTAAGACACAGAAGTTAAAATGATTTGTCTAAGGTCATACAGCTAGTAAGGAGCTGGGAAAGGGGCAAACACATAATTTTCTATTTATACGAACTGTCTCTTGGCAACTGTCCAGACTAGATTTGGGCTGGGGCAAGGGGACAGGGCCCTTTGCAGATGGAAATCCATGTTGTTCCCAAGATTGAATTTTTACCCAGAGACCTTTTCCTCAGTTGAGCCTTGAACAAAGGTCAAAGTGAGTTCTTGCCCTTTGATCAGGAGACTCCTTCCTGTAAGCATGAAGCATTAGCCCAGACACAGCTCCCAATCTCTATAGCAGGGTGATCAGTAGAACATCCCAGGCATGCCAGGACAACTGAATCAGTATCTGCATTGTGCCTGCTATACAGGAAGTGCCCAATGTATGTACGAGACAGCAGAGTGGGGTAGTCAATCACACAGGCTCTCTGGAGGCAGTCTGCTTGCCTTCAAACCCCAGCTGCATCATAATTCCATCTCCAGGCCAATTAGCAGTGAGATTTGGGTAGGTTTCAACCCTGGTGCCTTGGTTTCCTCATCATTTAATTGATGGAAAAATAGAATCTACTGTGTAGGGAGTTAGACTAACTGAGTAGAGACTAAAGACACTATAGAACACTGCCCCTCGCCTCCCTCCCACCTTGCCGTCTAAGCAGGAACCTCACAGCGACACCTGCTCCGCACTGCCTGGATGGGGGTTGAAAAAAGCAGGTTTGGATAGAGGAAGTGAATAGCATGGCAGGAGGCATCTATTCATTCTTTTCTCCCACATTTTACTAAAGTGCTAATTTGCACCATGTCACTTAGGTGCTATAAATGCCACAATGATTAATACCTCAGAACCTCCCAAGGAGCTCAGGTGGAAAAGAAGGGAGACAGGAAGGAGAGCCTTTACAATGCTTCAGTGGATATGGGGAGGACTTGCCATGGCAGCCTGGAGGACAGGGTGGACTTTGAGCGGAAGCCGGGCCTATTAGGCAGGCTGGAGGGAGAAGGGAGAAAGAGCTAGTTTGAAAAACGCTTGCAGAGACACTGTTAGCACAGCATTTGCATTGCATCGAGGGAAGTTGTGGGTTGTGTTATCCCAATGGTGAAATATGAAGATGATCTTGGGCCTGGGAATGACTTGGGCATCTGGAGGTCGGGGAAGGGAGAATGACAGGACAGGAGACTGAGGCTCAGGTAAGTAGAGTCTGGGTCAGAAGATAACTGAGGCACACAGATTTTAAATAACTCATGTGAGGTCACACGGATGATGATGATATGTGCAGATTGTATACAGCAAGACTTGGAGGATACAAAAACGAGGAGGTGTCTGGGCAGATTTTGAAGTCGCCAGGTTATTTAATCGTTGGACTGCTCCTGTGGGGCTCATAGCAGAATGAGAGATGCTGGGCGATGGTCAGAGACATCTGCGTCTGGGTCCCCTGCTGTTTCCTGTGAGACCTGAGTAAAGCTGTTCAGCTTTGGCTTTAAAAGGGGAATTTATGCAAAAGCCTGAAGAGTGTCTGTCAGGGCTGTAAGGAGGTCAAGCTGAGGCTCCAGGGGAACTCTGTGCACAGCAACTCACAGCTTGTTATAGGTGGTGATAGGTTTGGTACTTGGTCCTGTCCCTGTCTCGTTAGGGACTTTGGGACAGTATTGTGTGCAGAAGAGGTTCAGTACAGCTATGGCATCAGCAGTTTGGACCCAGAAGATGTAGGCTCAAATAGGACTCTGAGTGACTCAAATAGGACTCTGAGTGATGTAGACTCAAATAGGACTCAGGCGTGGCCCTGAGCAGGGTCCTGTCCTTTTCTGAACATCTTGACCCCGTGTCAACAATGAACCTTAAGGTCTGACTTGAGAATCTAAGATGTCTAGCCCTTCAAGGGCCATGATACATCTTCCTACTCAAGCAGAGGAGGCCAGGGGTATGAGGACAATAATGACAATACCCACTTCCCTCCTTCCCTTCCAAATAGCAACTTCTCCCTAGTTGACAAAAAACTGAATAGCAAATTCCCATATTCCCATTGCTACAAAGAACAGCTTGGCCACAAAGGAATTGCATTTGTCCCTTGCCACAAGCCATTTACTGTGCAAAGCCCTTCACATATATTACCTCATTTAATTTTCTTACAGGACAGGAATTATTATTATCCCATTTTACAAGGAGAAATCTGAGGCTTAGAAAGGTTAGACAACTGACCCACAGTCCCAGAAATACAGGAAATACTAGGAAATGGCAAAACGTAGACCCAAACTCAGGTCTTTCCAAGCTTTAGCATGTGCTGGTCACCACACAGTCGCCCCTACATCTCCACCAAGGCTTCTCTCATCCCCCGTCTCCTCAGCATGTTCCCTCCTTCATTCACACCCTCTGCCTCAACGTGCATCTTAATTCCCCCAGGCTTTCTTACACTTGGGATACCATTTCTCTCCTGCTCCTTAGAAGCCTGCCCTGTGTGGTTCTGAGCTCGGCTGCTCCTGCTCTGGGAGTCCTTCACTTGGGCCTGACTGCCCTCTGCCCCCTCATGGGAGAAGCTCCCTTCCACAAGCTCCTGCAGCATGCGGGTGCTTCTCACTGGCCAGGCTCTGGGGGGCTGCATCAGTCCCGGCTTCCACTACCTTCTCCACATGTTTACCAGGCACTATTAGCTGCCAGGCACTTGGCTGGCCTCTGAGGATACAGGCACAAGCAAGACAGGTGTGTCTCAGTCTTATGGGGCTGGCATTCTGGTGTGGGAAATAGGCCATGACCCAGGGCCTAGGAAGGAAGACTCTGTCCTGTGGGGGCATTATGAGAGACAGGAAGTGCTCCCAGGAAGAGCCCCTATCCAGGACTTAGGATGTCCTGGAGGACTTTGTGGAGCAAGTGATATTAAACCAAAGCGTGAGGCTCAATTTGCAAGAGGATTTAGTGGGGAGGCACTGTCCCAGGCAAAAGGAACAGTTTGTGCAAAGGCCCAGAGCAGAGAGAAAGCAGGATGTGCTCAGGATACCACAGAGATTAGCATGACTGGAGAACTGGGTGCACAGTGCCAGTGTTGCAAGACCACTGCAGAGAGGCAGGTTTGACCCTCTGACCATGAAGTGTTGCATAAGCCATGGGCAGGACTCCTGCCTCTCTACTGACTGTCTGTGGGCTTCAGGTGGCTTTGAGGACAGTTTGGCATGATAGCCAACAGCCTGTTCTTGCAGCTCACAGACTTGGGCTGCAGGTCCATCCCCACACAGTGATCTCCACAGGCTGCTTACCCGCTTCTTACCCCTATCCTGATCCCCATTATTTTGTTATTGAATCTGAATCATCACTGCCTCTGTCATGGTGGCATTGAAGGCACTTGTTGCCAGCCCAGATCTGGGTCCTGGAGAAGATGGGCAAGGTCCAGATTTGAGAACAACCCCTTTGCCCTCCACAGCTGTTCAGGGGCCAAAGTATGTGATGTTTGTGGCTGTGTGGAATATTCTGGCAGATGCGCCAGACACAGGACCCGGGTGCTATGTAAACACTCTGGCCTGGCCGGGAAAGCGGCCTGCCAGGCAGGCTCACTCTCCCTCTTAAGTGGCATTCTCTTTCTTGGGGAAGAGCTCACCCCCTGGGGTTGGCTGTTCCTATTCTCTCTGTAGAATGCAGGGAAGCTTGGTGATTTCTTTTTGTCGCCTTTCCCATACAATTTCTTTTACTGCCCTTCTCTGCCTGCTGTGTGCCCTTGAAGTTTTCTCCCTAAGACTGCATCACCCAGACTCCCTGGCCCTTTAAGTTCTAGTTCCATCCTCTAATTGGCCAAAAGGAGACTCCAATGGGAGAGAAGAGTGTGTGTCCCTCCCCCTCTGCTGAACCCCATTTTTGCCGCAGTTCTGGCACTGACTGGAACCAAAATGGCCAAAACTGCTAGGGGAGGGCACAAGTGCTGTCCTCTCTCCAGCTTTCGGACCTCATGGGACACAGGCTCCAGCTTCTTCTTCACCTTTGGAGGGATATGAGCTACCCACTGTGGTAGTTCCAAGCTATGTCAACCTCTCTTTTCCATTTTTCCTAACCTCTGAAGCCTTACCTCTGAACACAGTCCTGTCATTAAATTCTTTTCAATGACACCCTTTTGCATGTTCCTTCAGGTCATGCTTGTGACCAGGACTTCCTGAGAGCATCTGCCATAGGCAACCCTTCTCAGTCAGTGCCTCTCCTTGCCTTCTGGTGGCCTTGGTGCTTTTGGAGAGGACACTGAGGCACAGCTGCTATGTGGGCACTCCTCTCAGAGGACTGGTGCAGTCTGGCTTCCCGGGCCCCATATGCCTGAGAGCGGAGTAGAGGATGCTGGGGCTCCTGTCCGAGGGCGTGCCAGAGGGCCTCGAGATCATGGGCAGCATTTTGGATTTATTGTAAGAACAAAGGCAAGACCAATTGAGGGTGGAGGAGTGCATTTTATAATCCTTTATTCTTTTAGAGAGAGAGAGAGAGAGAGAAAGAGAAGAGAAGATTTTAGCATTTGAGTGAAGCCTGGGGAAGACATTTAGGACCTAGCACAGTGGTTCCTGTGGCACTGTCACCACCCTTAGGAATGCTGGCCATGCCCACCACCTCGTCCATGAAGCCTCCACCAGTCACTCCGCTTTGACCTAAATTCTTCCTTGGCTTTGTGTGCATTGTTCTTCATGGCAATGACCATCACCTTCTCACCCTGGAGCTCTTGACCTTTGAGTCCTCTGCAGGGTGAGTCCTAGTCAGCAAGACTCACTCTGGGTCCTAAGCCCACCTGATCTCGGGCATGGGGCATCCCCTAACTGGCTGGAACGTCTTGGTTCCAATGCAGATGTACTGGAACTATCCCAGGGTATGACATGAGCTGCCATCAAGGAGGTGTATTATCAGATGGGCCAGCATTATCTTGTCAAACAAGGAAAGAGAGTCAAGGTCTGCCCAGCATGTGCCACACACCAGGCCACATTCTATGTGCTGCCTCATCTGTCCACACAGCAGCCAGGAGCGGCATCACTGTGCCTTTCTACTGTGCAGAAGCAGAGGCTTGGAGAAGTGGTCACCCAGCTTGTGAGAGGCAGAACCTGGACCTGAACCAGCTCTCCCTGACTGTACAGAAGTTAATGCAGAAACCCTGGCAGAGGGCGGCCATGGCAGCAGAGAACCCTGGGCTAGAGAGGTCAGCAATACTTAAGAGGTGACCATCATGATATCTAACCTCAAACACTCATTAACTGTCACCGCGTGCGTGCGCGTGAGTTGTTTCTCACTATTAGCTATGGGTCTTCACATACCCACTTCCCAGCTCCTACTCAGTTTAAACAAGACTTTCTCTAAGACGATGTCCTGGGACTTTTTTTTTTTTTTTTTATTAGAGGGGACAGTGAGAGAGAGAGAGAAACAATTTTTTATTTAGTTTTTCATGTACTTTCATTTCACGGACACTTAGTTCTGTACGTGGTGCTGGGGTTTGAACTCACATACTTGTGCATGCCAGGCAAGTGCCGTAACCTCTGAGCCACCGCTCCAGCCCCAGCATGCCTCTTTTATGCCTAGGCAGCACCTTGCAATTCCTTATACATGTGTGAGCAGTTGTCCCAAATGTGCAGATTCACATGTTCTGTACATGTTCAGACACGTTCAGTATAGATGCGATTTTTTTCTCCAGATATTTTTGATCCACATTTAGTTGAACCCATGGATGTGGAACCCAGGGCTGTGGAGGGCTGACTATGTATACACAAGCCATTGTTCATGTAGACATAGGTATATGCATATGTACATAATTAAAGCTTCAAAATTCTGTTGGCCCCTGAGAACTGCCCTCTCCTCTGCAAAGGGCCACAATGGGGGTGAGGGTCTCCATTATCATGGGTGGTCCTGAGTGGGAAGGGCTGTTAGGTGAAAGCTCCAGTGAGAGAGTTTTGATTCAACCCAAGGAGCAACTTTCTAACAGGGAGACTCATTAGAGCCTGCAAGCCCAGCTTGGGGGAGAGTCATGGAGGAGAGAGCACTTTAGATGGGGCTAGGGAGGAGCAGGGCTGATCCTGTCCTCATAGGCCCTTTCAATGCTGAAAATGAGTGCTCTGTTCCACCAACAAAAATCACCATTTATTCATTTCCTACAAAGTGCTTAGCCCCATGCATGCATGAACTCATTCAAAACTCACATCAGCCCCTCAAGGTAGGTATTACCCAGTCCACAGGTGGGGAAATGTGGCTCAGAGAAGTGAGGGAACCTGCTCAGCAGGACTGGCAGTGCTGGCATTGGACCCAGCTGTGTCTGATCCCGGAGCTCTGTCTGAGCAGCCAACTCCTCTGCCTGCCCCAGGAGTGGGTTCACACGAGCCCCATCCCTGACAGCAGCACAATCAAGTTAAGTTGTTTTGTTTCCACATGCCTCAGTTTACCTCCTCATCCCTATCTCTGATGCTGGAAGTTGACTGGCTGGCCAGACTGTCAGATACATAGTTGACTCTGGACTAGCAGAGGACTAGCATGGGTCACAGACAGTCCCCAGAATGGGTCCCTCCTGAGCTTCTCTTTTTCCCCTTCTAGAACAAGTTCACTATTTGCCAACTTGTTACTGGGCCTTTGGACACATTTATAGAACCACATGGCCTGGAAGGCGTAAGCAGGTGACATAAAATGCGGCAGTTAACGGCTGAGAAAGGGTTTTGGAAAGGCCTGTGGCTTTAGTTTCAAATCTGATGAAGGGGAAAAAAAATGCAACACTAAACCAAACCCAAACAGGCTGCCTGCCAGGAGACTGTGAAACACGGTCCAGGCCAAAGTCAGTCTCGGCCAAGAGGGAAATTACGGGCCTTAAATGGGAGACAAGTCTGCAAAAACCTCCTCGAGCTGTGTTTGGCATGTGTGTTGGCATACATATTTGTGTGGATGAGTTTTCCAATGTGTATTTTGAAAAAAAGTGTATATTTAGCCCTGAGACCTTTCTTAAAAACAATATGTAAACAGATAATTGGGCACTGCCATTTAGTTTAGTTAGTCAGCAAGGATTCAGTAACAGACTGTAAGTCGCAAGCACTGCTCTAAGCCCTGTGCAGCTGAGGTCACTCACCATCCACACAGGAAAGATGCACGCACAGAGGATCCCAGAGCACTGTGGGGCTCAGGTCATTTCAGTTGGGGGCTAGCTGAGATCTCTGGGAGGGAAGGCCTTAATTCTTGGGGAAGAAGGACTCAAGAAAGCCTTTACATGCTGACATAGGTGGAGGGGCCCTTATAGGCCAAGGGAAGAGAGCTAAGAGGAATTCATCTGAAGGCCAGAGGCCTGTGACTTGCTCAAGGTCACATGGCTAAAAAGTGGCAGTGTGAAGAATTGCACCTAGGCAAGTCCAGTTTTTCTCCAGCCCAGCAAAGGAGCCTGAACACAAAGCAGTGTATTGTGGCTGAGGGACTGAGGTCAACTCCCTTAAACCCTTTCTGTCCTATAATGACCAGCTGAGTCCTACATGTTCTGGATAAACTGTTCTGAGACCCATGGCTGAGCTCCAAGAAAATGCCTGCCTTAATATTACCTGGTCTCTTTTCATGGAGTTGTGCTTTGTTCTTCAATAATATAAATTATACATATTCATTGATTTAATTTTTAATATAAAATGAATGTGATTTCCTACTTTGTATCAAGATCATGGTCAGCAAAAGAGATATAAAGAACAATAAAAACATCTTTGAGGGTAGAGATAATTTGAACTGATTACTTTCCACTGCACATACTCAGCTCTTATAGAGCTGGACTAGCTTGTCTTTATTATGATTGTGGATTAGTCAGATATTGCCATATTGTGCTGGGTAACAAACCTCCCCACACTCAGCTGCTGACAATTATAACATTTTTTCTCACTCACAGGTTGATGGTTGGGTGAGAAGCTCTGGTTTAAGCTACAGGTTGTTGGGGCTTTGGGTCAGGTCTGAGTCTACTCCTTTTGTGTCATTTTGGGGCCAGGTTTGAAGGGTTTCTGGCTTGTGCTTTCACAGTAAATGAGACAAGAGAGTTAGGGAAACAGACGATATTCTGGAAGACATCAATCCAGAACTCCAATACTGTCATTTCTATCCCCGTTCCTTTGCCTGGGATAAGTCAATGATCAAGCCAGGGTCCCTGGGCAGGAAAATATACTTGTCTGCTTTAGTGCCGCTTTTCACTGCTGTGAAAAATACCCAAGGGGAAAAAAACTTAACGGAAGAGTGACTTATGTTGACACATGGCTTCAAAGGTCGTAGTCCTTGGTTGGCTGGCTCCATTGCTTTGGGCTTGAGGTGAGGCAGAGCATCATGGCAGAAGGGCATGGTAGAGAAGAGCTTCCCAGGAAGCAGAGAGAGAAGGGGTAGGGAGGAGGGGGCCAGGGACAAGAAATACCCTCTAGGCCACACCCCTCCATGACTTGCTTCCTTCAACTGTGTCCCATCTCATAAAGTTTCCACCAACTCCCAATAGTCCATTCAGTTATGAATCTCTCTCTTAATGGATTAATCTACTGATTAATGAGAGCCCTCCTGATCCAGTCACTTCCCAAAAGCCCCTCCTCTGAACATTGCTGCAACTGGGGATCAACCCCACAGGAGTCTTTGGGGACACTTCATATCCAAACTATAACAGCCATACAAAGTCAAATGGAAAAAGATATCATTCTAATATAAGGAGAACATGAAGTATGGATAAAGATTTGGGATTCAGAAGTAAACTGATCTTCAAATCTGAGTTACCTTTTGCCTACTTTGGAGACTCAAAAATCCACTTAAACTTTCTGACTCCAGGTGTCCTCATCTGTTCTCCAGGTTGTAATGAAGACTTGTTCCCAACTTCATGTGCCATTGCTGAGCTTAGCATTCCACGTAAAGTAGGTAATGTAGGGATTAATCTCCCATCTAACAGATGAGGAAACTGAGGTTGATAGAGGTTAGGGACTTTGCCAAAATCAAAAAGCAGCATTTAGTTTCATCCTAGACCAATCTGCTACCTCAGTTTCATTTAAATAAAGTATCAATGTGCATTATCTGGCACCAAGAATGTTTGTTTCTGGTAAATTTCTGTCTCTTCCCCTTAGAAGAGTCCAGGAAGCTCCCAGGTCACTGAACTTTTACTTTCTGATGAACTTCACCCAAGGGATAATCAACTGATGATGATAGGCAAAATAAAGGCCTATTCTTAGCAACGATCAGAGGGCAATCACACTTCCCAGTCACAAGTCTGGAGGAAGGACATCTGAAGCAATGCCTGGACAGCGTTGGCGGTGCAGTGTGTTTGGTGTGGAGGCTTGTTTCATAATCGCCGCGCTGTCAGGTGATGCCGAGGTTTTTGCTCCCCAGATATTTTTCCAGTCTGGGCCCAGCTGCTCTGACATCTCTGGGGAAGGACAGCTAGCAAATTCTGTTTTGCAAGACTTGATTCACGTAGCGTGGAAGTTACTAGCAAGAGCAAGTCGTGATCCGATTTGAATCCGAGTTGGTGCCTCTGACAGACTGGGTGGCCTTGGCCTCCAATGGTGCTCTTCCCTCTGCCTGCACACTCCCTCAGGGCTAGCACTCTGCCTAAAAGCCACTCCATCCAGGTCTTCCTGACTCCCTTGAGTGCACATCCTGGACAGCCCCAAGTGCCACACTTAAATTATCCAAATTGCTTGGTTAATTGGTTCTCTACTGCTAGTATAAGTACTCTGTAAGGGCAGCCCTGGCTCTTGTTTCCCACTGAAATCCTACTTCCCAGAATGGTGCCTCCTGAATAACAGGCACTCCAGTAGTACTTATTTGTCTAATGAATACAGTCATAAATTACGAAAGGCAATCTGTTGCTTTGTAATCTTCCTATGGTAGGTTTATTGTCTGCACTATGGAATCCATTTGTCTCCAAATCCTTGCTACTCAAGTCAGATCCCTGGATGAACCTCCATTACTTGAGAACATGTAACAAATGCAGCATCTCAGGCCCACCCATACCTGCTCGCTCAGAATCTGGACTGTAACCAGATCCCAGAAAATTCACACCCATGTTAAAGTTTAAATAGCAATGCTCAGAATGACTTGAGGTTGCTTTCAGTAATCTAGGTAACTAGAATCTTGCCTTATGATATCTGAAGACTGCAACAGTATCTAAGGCCGGTAGCAGCAGCTTGGTGGTTTTAAGTGTATAGGTCCTAAGGGACCAGGGGTGCTTGAACAAGCCTGTTGATTATCAGGATGGACAAGCGATTATTTGTTAAGCAATCAGTTGTCTGAGTCCGCTAGTGATGCTTCAAGAGTGTGCCAGAGGGCCCCGTGGTCTTCAGGGGGATTTTCCATGAGCTGGCTAGAAGGGACAAATGGATTGGCCAGTGCCTGGTGTCCAGTCCCCACTTGCAGTCTGTGAGGCATGTAGTATAATCTCCACTCTCCATGGGAGGAGGCTGAAGTCCAGAGAGGTTGAATCACTTGCCCAAGGGTCACACAGTTTGGAAGAGGCCGAGTGGGAATATTCCCTTTGTATCAGGTCAGCTCTGCCAGGGAAGCTACTTCTGTAGCTCTGACAGTAAGACCTCTGCCTTATTCAACATTCTGGCCTTGAATCCTTTTCACAGAGGACAAACTACTTTCCCCGAGCCATATGGACAGGACTTTCTTGATCCTGTGGACTACATCTCCCACTATGTGTGCCCCATGGCTGTCTCTGTTCTAGCTACACTGGCCTGCTTTCTGTCCTTTGAACATGAAAGCTGGTGCCTGGGCAGGACCTTTGCACTTTCCTCTGGGTGCTGAGTGTCCTCCAGATCTCATCCTGTGTGCCTCCTTCCCATCATTTAGGGATCGCTATATCACCTCTTCAGAAAGCCCTTCCCCACTGCATGGGGAAGGGGTCGGTCCTTCCCTACCATCTCTTAAGTCCCAGCCAACCCTGTCTCTCATTTTCATTTACAATTTTCTTCATTGCCCTTAATTTATTCAAAATTACCATGAGCAGCTGTTCACATGCTTCTTCCCCTCCCTCTATTAGAGTGGCAGATCTATGAAGGAAGGGTCCCTATCTAGTCTGCTACTCTATATCCTCAGACTAGAATGGTTCCTGGCACTAAGCAGGGCTCAACAAATATTTGCTGAGGTTGTGCAAGTTGGAAAATAGGACCAGAGGACACAAAGCTGGGGCCTTGTCCTCAGGTGGACCTGGGTCTGAAATCCTACCTTAACTGCATGATTTTTAGCTATTCTCAATCATCCCAATCCTCAGTTTTCTCCTCTATAAAATGGGAATTATTAATGCAGAACTGGCTGGAATCATATAAAATAATATAAGAGACAAAGTCAGGGGTAATTCATATCCTTGGTAAGTGTTAGTCAACCCCTCACAGACTTAACCGTGAGACTTCCTCTGAGTCCAACAGCCTGGCTCTTACCTGAGGTGTTGGTTCATGACGTAGCTTTGGTCTGCAATGCCCTTCCTCAACTGTGACTACCTACAAAGTACCTACTCATCCTTTAGAACTCTGAATAGACTTTCCTGCACCCCATGAGGGTCCCCTCCATCTCCTGCCCCCTTGCAGGGGCACACCCAAACACCTAATCAGAGGCCCTGACACCCTGAAGCATGATTTGACATTTGGACAGGAGATCTTCTCTCCTGTTGGTAGGTGGGAAGTCAGTACAAGCCCTAAATAAATCCACTGGATGTATAATAACCCCAACAGAGAAGTGTGCTAGAATCACCCACAGAATCTGCTGAAATTTACCCTGCCCTTCAACTGAAGCCCCACAAGGGCAGGGCAGTGCCTCTTTCCCTTACTGTCATCCTGTGTCACTTGCTCAGTACATTGGAAGGACTGGAAGAATCTTGATTTGGGGAAGCCATCCAAATCTGGACTAAGAGTGAACCTGACTTCTACATTTTACATAGCAAGGCCCATTGTCCACTTGGGGGTCAGCACCGTTGAGTCCCCTGTTGTATCCATGCCTGGCCCTCGATGGAGTGTCAATGGTGTTGCAGAACTTTTTTTACCCCCACTGAATGGGCACAGGAGCTAGCTGGTACACTCCTGTTTCTAGTCCTGGATGAGGTAGCCTAGAGGGATGGAATTTGCAAACCAATCCGTGCATGGTTTACAAACCATCTGTAGTGGGCCTGCTCCCTGAGCTGTGGGCTCCAGATGCATTTCTTAAGGCAGTTTGGTAAAGGTTGGGTGAGAGGGGCAATGGGCTGAGGTAGAGGTTACTCAGGGCCTACAGTGTGTGAAACACTTTGTGGACATGAACTTTAATTCCCACAATAAGTTTTATTGTGCTATGCATTTTCAGATGAGGAAGCTCCCATCTCATGCCAGCTGATAATTGGCAGAAGAGGGATCCAAACCCATCCTGCCTCACTCCCAAACCCTAAGCTGTCAGCCTACACCAGCAACAACACTTTATCTGGAATAAGTGGGAACCGACTTGCTCAAAGTCATGTGGAGAATTACAAGGTGTGCTAGATCAGGGCCGGCTCTCCTCATTCCAGGGCTAGTGTCTCTCCCTGAGGCCATACCACCTCTATCCCCTGCAATGACATAGAAAGGGCTTCTGACTCTTGAGCCCAGGAGACCGGGCTTCTGATGAAGCACGTGGGTTGTCCTGGGGAAGCTTCTCGCCCCTCCCCTGAAGCACCGCTTCGGTGTTTAGTCTGGGCTGCCTCCAGGGTGCCCTGGTGAACTGGAGGATTGCCTTGGACAGCCACCATCACTTCCATGCCAATCTGTCATTGCGTCCTTTCAGCAGAGGGTCTTCATGGCCATAATGAAACCCATGACCTTGGTACTAGAAGGAAAGAGGTACTGTGTAACTCAAGTTGAGGGAAAGAAAGGCTTCCCTAGGAGGCCAGGCTGCTAAAAGCAGGGGTCTTAGAAAAGTTCTTGGAAAGCTGCCTTAGGGTGGCTGTAACCAGAGAGTGGGTGGCTTATCAACAACAGAAATGCACTGCTTAGAGTTCTGGGGCTGGGTAGTCCAAGACCGAGCTGGCAGCCTATTTAACATCTAGCAAGAGCCCTCTTCCCGGTTCATAGACAGCCATGCTCTTACTTTAACATCCCTTGGTGGAAGGGACAAGAGAACTCTCTGGAGTTCTTTTCACTAGGGCACAAATCACATTCACAAGCGTTCCACTCTCCTGAGCTAATCACCTCCCAACTCACCTCCTGGCACTGTCACCTTGGGGGTGAGGATTTAACACAGATATTTAACATTCTGTTAAAAAGCTGGAGCAATGGCAGCTGGTCTGGGCTCCTTCCCTCTCTGCCTTCCGCACTGCACAACACGGCACCTGTCCTGTGGTCACATGCTGACTGCTCCGGGTTGAGGCTCAGTGTGGTACGCCAGGCTCAGAGAAGCCCCGCAGGGAGAGTGGGTGCCTGCAGATGGCTGCCCTCTCCCCTCTTCGCTTTATACACAGAGAGAGGGGAGCCGGAGACAGACACTGGGGTGCATGGTGACGCGCGGTTGGAGCCTCATGTCCAGGCTCTCCCCAGTGCTCTTGTTCCATGTCACAGCGAGGCTGTCAGTTTTGACCATATCTCTGAACTCTGGGCCTTCCAGACATGAAAAGGCGATTTTTAGACAGCTTGGAGGGCATACACCCACATGGACCTGCACCTCAAGCTTGTGGCATCCACAGAGCCCTTTGAAGCAGCATTCTTGTAGGCTCAGGGCAGTGGGCCAGGGCAGACCCGGGCTTGGTCACCCAGGCAGGCTCGACCCAGCGGCGTCCTCTCACCCACCCACCTCCTTCCCAGAGCCAAGGACGCAGCCAGGCGTGTCGGAGAGTCACGAGGAGATGCAGGGTGTGTGGCCCAGGGCCAGCCGGGGCAGGTTTTATCTCTGTGATAAGGAGTGGGAGTGCACCTTGTGAACCATGACTTAGCTTTGTATTGTGAGGGAATGTTCCAGAATGACTTTCCAACAGGAAAAACAGCCTTTCTCCTAACAGCACATTAAGGTAATTGCGTCATGATGGAAGGACACTCTATTCGATGTGTCCCTGAACTGGCCACTGGAGGGTCATTGATGTTCTTAGCAAAGTGTCAGAGAAAGGTTCTGCACCTCCTGAACCATCAGCAAAAGTCCCAAACGTGGATCCTGTGGGCTTGGAGAGCTTTAGGTCTTTGCTCAAATGACTCTTTCCAGTGTGGTCTCCCTGGCCAGCCTAGTAGATGACACTGCAGTCCCTTCAGTAGACCTTATCCCCGCTCCCTGATTCATTGTTCATGCCCACCTAGCACCATGTAACACACTACACAGCCTACCTACTTGTGAGTACCCACATTTCTCCATTGCTTATTTAGCAATGCTCAGTGCGCTAACTGCTTTATAAATACCAGCCCATTCAATCCTCACAACAACTGCAAATGGAGGTACTACCTTTTACCCCTCATTTGTACAGAGAGGTTAAGCAACCCATCTGGGGTCACACAGCTTGCAAATGGCTGAATTACCATGTAGCTGTAGGAGTCTTCCTCTGGAGTCCTTGCTCAAACTCACTGTGCCATTTTATTCTTACAATGTGAGTTGCACAAGGAGAAGGGTTTGCCTGTTTGATTCATTGCTGCATCCTCAGAGCCTAGAGTAATGGCTGGCATACCATAGTGCCCAGTAACTATTGGTTAAATGAACAAATATTTAAGTGGAGCTTATTCTATTCAATTTCTTTAAAGTCCTTCCTTGATAATATGCACAGTCACTCTCTATTAACCAAATCTCTTGATTACAGGAGGGCAGTGGGGCAATGGAAAGAGCTTTGGGGTCAGAAAAGTATGGGGGTCAGGCATATATAATATTACCTGAGGTGTGACCTTAGCAATTCATTTAACCTCTCTGAGTCTTGGTTGCCTCGTCTTTAAAGTGGAGAAAATTGTAGTTTCCTTGTAGCCTTGTATTCAGTGAGTATAAGGTAAGTGTAGGTAAATTGCCAGCAGGTATTCAGAAAAGGGATGGAGGGAAAAGAAGTGAAATTCCATCTTCCTTTTGCTGAGCAAGTGTTTACTTTTCGGAATGAATATATTAAGGTCACGGTACGGAACATAAGGAGATGGAACATTTCACTTTTCCCTTCTACTACAATTTAAGACTGGAACAACTTCAGTTAAGTCAACAATGCATTTCTTTTGATTCTCAGCTAAAGCCATATTGACGTCACTTTTTTCTCTTCTGCTACCTTATTAAATTTGGTTGTCTATAACATAAAACATTGGCTCTTCAGAAGTGGTTTCCACCATATTATTGAGCAGGCAGGAGGATGTCAATCTATCTTCCACCAGAAAACAAAATCTGCTTTAAATTAAGGAGAACAAAGTTACACATCTGACATTTAAGTTCCTTGTTCTTCTTAATTTGTAGGCTGAGCTCTTAAAACTCTAAATATTTGTCTTAGTTCTAAGACTGTTTTCTTCAAATCTTAGTCAGAGATTCTGCTGTGAAACCCAATGTCTCAGGTTCAAGATAAATTATTCTGGTATGCTTGGACGTTGTTTCTGCTTTCTGCATTTGGTGAGCCCTTTGACAACAGATTGCACTGGAAACTTCACCAATACCCATCCAGTGGGAGCTTCTCTGTAGAGGAAGGTCAAGGTCCAAAGATCCCCAGCATGAGCTTTGTCCTCTTTTCTAAACCTTTCAGCTGCTGTGCTGAATTAATTCTGGTCCCCAAGCCAGCCATTGACCTTTGCACATTCTGTTCTCTTCTCTTAAACACCTTTCACTTACCTTTCTGAGATCAGAGATCTGCTTAACCCTCGAGACTCAATGTTTATCTTCATCAGAGACAAAACTTCTGAGGGGCCTGTGTTATTTCCTAGAAATTGTTCCCTTGCTCATAATTTTCAGAAGTTCATGTTTTCATCCGCAAGCTCCTTGAAAGCACTGTGCCGCGTATAAGCTGCCTTCGAACCTCATATGGGACCTGGTCAATAGCAAGTGCTCTCTGAATGATAGATTTAAAGAGAAGTGCTGTAGTTTAAACTTCAGGCTCAAAGGGATGTGGAGCGGAGTCCTCCATAGGAAGAGAGGAGGATGAAGGGTGTGGAAGGATTCCTCGGGAGACCCCCATGGCCCAGTCTTGAGCTTGGAGACATCTCTGGGGCTGTGCACATTGCTGGTGGACTGAGAGGTCTCTTGACTCTCAGTCCAGTACTAACCCATGATATCAGGAAGTCCCTTTTTCTCATCTGAAAGACACCAGCAAAGACACGGCTGGCAGTTGGGGGAGCCGTGAAGGGACAAGAGACTGGCGTGGAACAAACGTCCCTGGAGCATGGCCAAGGCTTGGCAGCAGGCTGATTGCAGATGAGGGTGCTAAGAGCAAGAAAGTCACAGGTAAAGCAAAGGGGAGGAGCTTGGGATTTGGAGACTCTTGAGGGCAAGACACTTTCATCCAGATCTGCAAAGGAACCAAGAAAAAGTGCCACAGAACTTCCCCCAAATCAAAGGGCACTGACTCTGCTCAGCTGGGCATTGGGTCAGACATTATGAAAAGTGGACATTGCAAAACATCTCTAGTAGGGGGAAGTGGTTTGGATTTCCTCCTTGAAGGAGGATGGTTCATTTAAATAGAATTCAGGAGAATTAAGTGAAAGGGGGAAATACCCTGAGCTCTCTACTTGAACCTTGAAATTGACTTCTTGCAAAAAAGGATTCTGAAATGACCTTCCAGGGGACGAGGAGAAGATTTTACCAAATGAACTCTACCAGGGTACAAACGGGTGTGACAGAACCTGTTCCCAGCTGTGGAACACCTGCCCTGCATGGGCACTTATCTCAGTCCTTCTCACATTCTTTCCAAGAACTAGCAGGCACTCAGGTTCTCCAAGGATGAATGGTTTGCACACACAACCAGGCCTGAGGTCCACTCCACCAGATTGCTGTAACCTGTTGGCTCCCAAAGTCAGCAGGCATTCCTAAAACTCCTGGAACTCAAGTTAAGGGACACTTCTCAGGCCTGTCCCCTCTCTGCTTTGCACTGCTAACCACCTGTAATAGACACAGAGAGGCCAAACTATGAGCACCTGGAAGACAGGAGCTGGCTCAATTCATCTCTGCCTTCCCAGTACCAGTCCAAGGGTCAGGTACTAAGGAGATGCTCAGGAAATACCTGCTACCCTCTGTCAGGATCTTTCCACTTCGCTTATCTTGTTCTCACACCAAGCAGTGGGGCAGGTTTTATCATCCCTGTGAGTGAGAGGGGCAAACTGAGACTCAAGAAGGGAATTTGGATATGTCATTTGATGACCTTTTAAAAAATAAAGGTATTTTCGGAGCATGGTGTAGATAGGAGGTTTATGATCCAACTGTGATCCAGCTGTGCAAAAGTAACATTAATTTGTATTTCTAAATCTGATAACTCTGGCTTACCACCCCTACCTCTAATTTGGCAGAAAATTCTATCTATCTCAGTTTTATGGGGGTGGGAGTTCCCTAAATCCTGAAGGCATATAAGGAATGGGGGTTAGGGAAGTGTCTGTCTCTGTTTTCAAAGCCAGCGGGCCCAAGTACAAAGGTGACGTTAATGAACTTACTCTTCAGGGACCTTCATTGCACGCACCCCTTCTGGGAAGAACCCTAACATTAATATGGAACTTGGAAAAACATGGCATTTTAATCCCAAAGGGTGAAATTGCTGTTTCCTTCCACCCCCACATCTCCTCCTGTTAGGTAAGTTGCCGTGGCAAAGGGCACTTCGTATTTGTGACTTTTTTCATAAAGAAAGCTCCCCAAAATCTATGTGCTTCAACTCCCTCCCACAAGAGCTGCATCTCCTGCTGGGCTCTACTCCTGGGAGGCTGAGCCCTTCCACACAAGCCCCTGGCAGTTGGCCTGGTCACTTGGAGCCAGGATCCTTCCTGAAGTCTTTTGGCTTTTTCTTTGCTCTTTCAGAGGTTCGGCCCCAGGGCCTGGGGGCTTATGGAGTGCACTGCCCATGGGGAGCCTTGTTGGAAACAGAAGCAACCACAGCTTCTGCCACTGAAGAACCCCTGCCGGGGTCAGCCATTCCGCCTTTTCAACTTGAGCTCCAGCTTAGCCTGTATCCCTCTCTGGAACCTCTGATCCCTACAGCAGGGAAGTAAGGGAGAAAATGTGTGAGTGCTGGTCAGAACTTCAGAAGGAAAAGTGTTGCCTTCCCTTCCCTGGGGGACTTGGGAGAGAGCATTGGAACCCGGGCACACAAGCAAGCAGACCACAGACTAAATGTGCAAAGCAACCCAAAGACACCAGCCACCTTTGCTTACTCACCCACCCTGACACAATGACTCCTGAGAGCTACAGTGACACTGAGAGATCATGGCTTCACCTGTGGATACAGGAGAGGACCAGGAGGTCAGAAAGGGACAGTGGAGGAGAAGGGCTATAGCTGGAGAGGATCTGAGGTGGCTCTGCCCTGTGGCCGAATCCACCGTCCACAGGGTTTCCTCCCTGGATCACCGTGCACAAGAGGAAGGAGGCTGACTGGCTCTTGAGCTAAGCCTCCAGGGACAGAAGAGATTCTGCTGAGTAACAGGTGAAGAAGCCACAGCCGAGAAGGGTCCAAAAGTACAGATGCTTTTGTGAGCCGTGTCGCAGTCAAGCAGGAGAGGAAAGGTCAGTGAGGAAATAGCAGACATGGTGTGTGCGGTTGTTTTCATTCTCTTAGATGAAGTTCAAAGCAGAACTTCCTGATATTCCCTAAAGAGAGAACATCCAGGTTGTGTTCCTGCCTGGAGCTGAGTAAACAGGATAATTGGAACCTGCAGTGGCCTCGGCTGGACACACCGGCTACAGCCTGGATGACGCTGGGCAGCAGAACAGCAGGGGAATAGCGAGATAGGAGGGGCCCTGGCCTCTGGACTTGGGCCCCGAGGCAACGCCTCTGTGGGTATGCCATGTCTTGGGCACTTGGAATCTATATCTCAGGTCGGAACACACGCGTAGCCTTTCACACGGCAATTCCATTTCTAGGAAAACAAAAAGAAGTAGTTGCTGGTAAGTGTGAAGATGTTTGTCCAGGGTCTCCACCATGGTGGTGTTAGTAATAGAGAAACTCAGTAGCAGCTTAAATCCCTAGCAGTGGGGGTAAGTGGGGGAAACGCATGCATCTTTTAAAGGAAAAATATTAGCCATGTTCTGAATATTTATTGATGTAGAATATTTAGGAAATTGTGCCAAGTGAAAAAAAAAAGGCTGTAAGACTGTGTGTACTCTCTGCTTTCAGTTATGTAACTGTATATTACAATGACATTTAGTGAATATTTACCATGTGTCAGGCATAGCTCTTGCATTTAAATATCTATAATACATTTAATCATTCAGTAAGTTTATGATGATGTTTTTGCTGTCTGTTTTACACATAAGGAGATGATGACACAGAGTGTCTATGTAATTTGTATAAGATCACACAACAGCCAGCGGCAGAGCCTCTGTGAACCGCCCACACGTGAACCTCCAAACTAGCCATGCTGTCTCTCCCCGTGTGGGTGCACATATGTGTATAGTTCCGTGTCTTTCTTAGAGGGGTTACACCCAAATGTTAGCAGTGTTTTGAGCAATTATCTCCTAATACAAAATAAGGCAAATATTTCCATGATAGGGTAAATGTCCCACTGAGTGTCGACTTTGAAGGGCAATTGCTCCTTGAGGGCAGAGACCACACTATGTACCTCTTAGGATCCTGCCTGCACACAGACAGCAGTTCTCCAATTCTCTTATTCAGCAAAACAGTGATTGAGTGCCAATGCTGTGCAGAGATATCCTAGGTTCTGTGGATTCAGCAATGACCCAGGCAAGTGACATAATACCAGCTCTCTCATAAGGCTTCCATCCTGCAGGGCAGTCAGGGAGGCACCCAGTAATAAATAGCCAAGAAAAATACCAGATGGAGTTCAGGGCTCAGTAGAGGATGGTGAGGGAGTGGTACCATAGGGTGGGACCATGGGACCATGGGCTGAGTAAGGAAGGTGACCTTGGAGAAGAGGCATTTCAGCTGAAGTTTGAGTAACAGAGGGGGGAGAGAGAGAGAGAGAGAGAAAGCAAACCCAAACCCAATAAAATATTTACATTTGGGAAGTCTGATAAAGGGTACATTAAGACTTTTTATGGAAATGTTGTGACATTTATGGAAATCAAGATTATTTTAAAATAAAAGGTATTGGAATAAATATATTACAAATAAAAATGATCCCTGTACACTTAGAGAAGCAGTCAGTGGACTTGCTGGGGAAATTATGGGGTGAGGAAATTAAGGAGTAAGTGCATTGGACTGAAGTGGGGGGAGGCCAAGGTTTGGGGAGTGGAAATTAGCTTTCCTTTTTTAGCCCTGTTAAGCTGAGATGTCCCCTGGCCACAGTTCACAGCACTACTCTTCTCACTGGGGCAACTGAGTTGGTTAGGATTGAAATGACACTTCTTTCTTCCCAGTGAAGAAACTGAGGCCACATGTGGGGAAGAGATTGCACCATGCCTCATGGTTAGGGAGCGGCAGAGTCAGTCAAGGTCAGGTGTGAATCCACTAAGCTCAGTGCTCCCTAAGGAGATGCGGCACTCTAGGGTAGTACAGATGTTGAACAAACGGGGGAGAAAATTGCCTGGGAAGGATGTACATAAACTCAATTTTAATAGGCTATGGAAGGGGGCTGAAGCAGTGGCTCAGTAGCAGAGCACTTGAATGGTATTCATGAGAACCTGAGTTCAAATCCCAGTACCACATACACAACAGTCAGAGCAACAAAAAACAGATGAATAAATAAATAAAATGGGTTCTCTCGTTCTCTCTCACAAAAAAATGTAGATAGTGGAAGGAGGGTGGAGACAATACAAAGGATCATCAATTTAGCAAACCAGTTTAGTTCCCAAGAGGCACAATGCTATGGACTGCAACTTGACTTCTTTGTGTACTGTTATTGTGCCATTCTTATTGTTTTATGACCATCATGAAAATGTAGTTGAACTACTTTCCCCCCCTCTAAAGGTAGTCATGAGAATCATTACACAAGGAAGATGGCCCAGATGGAAAGGTTTTTGCTAGACAAACTCCTGACTGGGTCATGTTCATCAATTCTAAGCACGTGGCAAGTGCTTCAAGTCGCCTTTAGAGGTCATCTTTGTGACTAGCTCAACTTCTGGCAATGTGAAAACCAAATGAAGATTCCAAGACATAATGCAGTAGTGCTAGGTACAGTGGCGCATGCCTGTAATCCCAGCAACTCAGGAGGCTGAAGCAGAAGGATCACAAGTTCAAAGCCAGCCTCAGCAACTCAGCAAGGCCCTAAGCAATTTAGCAAGACTGTGTCCCAAAACAAAAAATAAAAAGGTCTGGGGATGTTGGGGATGTGGCTCAGTGATTAAGTGCCCCTGGGTTCAATCCCTGCTACAAAAAAAAAAAAAAAAAGCAGAGAAGCAACATTTGTCATATAAGTAGCACCTGCTAAGCTCTTGTGAACTCATTTAACCTTCACTCCAACCCCTCTGAAGGTAACCCCACTAACCCAGTTTTAAATAAGAGGAAACTCGAATTTGAAGCATTGAACAGGGTCCCACACCAGCTGCAAGCCTGCCCTGTTGACCAGAAAGCTGATGCTCTTTTTTCTGCATGTTGTGGCCCTCACTTCTCTTCAAGAGGAAGGTGAACCACTCATAGGGGTGCAGGAATGAACTGCCTTAGAATCCACCCTGCTCACAGTCCTCATCACCCCAAGTCAATGATCTTCATGATTTCATTGGGATGGTATTCACGTTTGATTTATGTTGGCAAAAGAGCAAACTATAAATTGTGCCCATGGACCCGTCGAAGCCTTTCCTCACATTGAAGATGTTTATAGAAACAGGAAACATGGCCTCTGCATGAATGTACTGGTCTTCTCTATGTCAACAGCATCATAAATAAACGTATCCAGGATCTCTGCCTGGACTATTTTCCATAGATATTCGGCAAGCCGGTGAGGTAGGTCATTATTACCAACGAAGAACAAGGGGGCCCTCCCTCGTGTCTGGAACTTACTCTGACAAAAGGCCCTCTTGACAGAGGACCATTAAAAAGTACCCCGCCTTCACCCCTCCCCTCTCAAAGGTTGGCAGCTGGGCCAGGTTCTTTGGATCGCCCTTCTCCTTTCTGCATACTGAGCAGCAGTCTCTTGGTCTGGATGCCAGAAGACTCAAACCTTCACTCTCACTGTTCTTTTCGGTTGGTAACGCTGTCACCCCTTTATCACAGTGGACTTTTTGATGCAAGAGACCTTTTGGTCTCCCCATTTGGAAGACTGGGAGAATGAGGCAGAGAGAGGGAAGTGTCTGTTCTTTGGCTTTGACTTTCTCACTAAACTTGTCCTTCCCAAGGAACTTAGTAGTGGTTATAGATTCTCACCATCATAGCCGTCAACATCCGTATCCATGAGAAGTCTGCTGGAAGACAGCCACACACTCATAAAGGGATCAGATTAAATAGATTCAGGAAGACACAATTGCAAAGGTGTGGAAAGAGCCAAAGACTTGTACTTGGGGACTTGCAACAGTGGGAAGCCACATAGCACCTGCTATGGACCCTGACCCCAAACTCATACATTAAAGATCTAACTCCCAGTATCTTAGAATATGACTTGGTTTAGAGATAAAGTCTTCAAGGAGAGAGTTAAGTTGGAATGAGGTCATGAGTGGAGGTCCTAATTCTAATATGATTGTTGTTCTTATCAGAAGAGGAGATTTGGACACTGATGCATACAAGGGAAAGGTCATATGAGGTCACAACAGGAGAGATGGCCATCCACAAGCCAAGGAGGAAAAAACTTGGGAGAAACCTTGATCTCAGACTTCCAGCTTCTAGGGCTATGAGAGCACAAGTTTCTGTTGTTTAAGCCACCCACTCCATGGTTATGGCAGCCCTAGCAACCTAATATACCTCGCTCCAGTCTGAAAGGCAGTGGGGGAAGACATAAATAGTTCACCTCTCTCCTCCCAGCCTCTGCTCTGCTAGAGCCTCCCATGGGCTGAACCCAACTGAAAAGCAGATAAGGTGTAGGTGCAATTAGCAAATGTTACGGCTTGAATGTGAGCTGTCTGCACCAAGCTCTTGTGCAGGAGGGACTGGAGGCAAAGTGATCCTGCTATGAAAGCCTTAATCCAATCAGTGAATTGATCCCCTGCTGGGGTTATCTAGGTGGCACCTGAAGGCAGGTGAGGTGTGGCTAGAGGAGGTGTGTTATTGGGGGCATGGCTTTAAAGTATATCTTTTGTATCTGATTAAGTGGAGTCTCTATCTCTGTTCTCTGGAGCGATGCCTTTCAACATGATGTTCTGCCTCCTCTCAAGCCCTGAGGAATGGAGCCAGCCTTCTATGGTCTAAGACCTTGGAAACTGTGAGCCTCTAAATAAACTTTTCCTCCTAAAATTGTCCTTGTCTGGTCCTTTAGTCACAGCAATGAAAAAGCTGTCCAAAACAACATATGATCCCAGAAAGAGTCTAGGCAGATTCGTTGATTCATTCATCTATCCATCCATTCATTCCATCATTTGACAGACATCCATCAAACACTTACAACATACCAGGAGCTATTCTGGGTGCTGTGGGTATAAAGATAAGATAGAGTCCCCTGTCCCCAAGGGGCTCATACCATGACATAGAAAGTAGATACTACTATGTGTTCCATCATATAAGTTCCCCTCTGCACCCCTCGCTGATGGTTGCTGTTTGGGCTTGAGGCTATAGTAGCACAAGAAGGGCTTGCTCACTCAGTCAGAGAGGTAGGAAGAGAACCACAGAGGAGGTGTGCTGTGGCTGCCCCTGAAGGATGTGGGAGATTTTGTGGAGAGACAGAAGAGGAAGGTCATTCTGTGCTGAAGGACATGCAAAGACCCAGGGATGTACAAAGGAGAGGAGTCCTCAAAGGGAGGCCGGGAGCTAGATGGAAACCCTATGCACTTAGAATCACTTCTCAGCTCTAAAGCCTCAGAGCTGTTATGTGGGCCACTGATTTGTACCTGCAGCCACATCACACAATGGCAAGAACAGGGTCCTCACATCTTGCACTCAAGTCTCAGGGTCAGGGCTGGAGCAGTGGCTTGGCGGTTTCGGCGCTTGCCTGGCGGGCACGAGGACCTGGGTTCGAATCCCAGCACCGTGTACACAAGTGAGTGTTGGAGCAACTAAGGCCATGTGAAAAACTGAATGAAGTTGTTTCTCTCTTTCTCTGTCTCTCTCACTGTCCCTCTCTCTTTGAAAAAAAAAAGTCTCAGGGTCAGCACCTGCTCCCCATATGAACTTGGACAAGTCCCTCAATCCTTCTGAACCTCTGTCCAATCCATCTGCCAGCACTGCTATGTGCTGTCTCTCTGTGTTGTTTTTTTTTTTAAGAGAGAGGGACAGTGAGAGAGAGAGAGAGAGAAAGTGAGAAACAATTTTATTTAGTTTTTCTTGTGGCCTTCATTGCTCCGGGACTTCGTTGTGTATATGGTGCTGGGGTTTGAACTTGGATATTCATGTATGCAAGGCAAGCGCCGTAACCACTGAGCTGCCGCTCCAGCCCGTGCCTTCTGTTTTAAGACCCAAAACTATAGGAACACATGGTGCTGGCCTTGAGAGTAGACAGTGGAGGAAGACATACACTCCCCACTGAGCCCTTCTGTGCATTGGAAAGGCTTCCAGGGTTGTGCTTGAATGCTCTGGAAACACAAGTTAGCACATAGTCTTCACATGTTCCAGGGACATGGATGACATCCAGAGGAAGAACAGAGGAAACACGTGTGAGCTGTTACTGTTATTGGGCGGCGGTTGTGGCTGCTGACATGTCAGGAGAGGGTTCTTTCATTTCTAGTGTTCTCAGTGCACTCCCTGGTCATCCCCACCTTCGCACCTCAGCTCACACTGTTTGTCTCATGTCTCTCTGGCCAATTAAATTCAACCTTTAAGTGCTGGATAGGATGTGGAGAGAAAGGAACACTTTACACTCTTGGTGGGATTATAAATGAGTACAAACACTATGGAAATCAGTGTGCAGTTTCCTCAAGAGACTAGACATGGAGCTGCCATGTGACCCAGCTGTACCACTCCTCAGTATTTATCCTGAAGAATTAAAGTCATCATTCTACAGTGATTCATGCATACCCATGTTTATAACAGCACAACCCACAATAGCTAACTATGGAACCAGCCTAGGTGTCCATCAGTGGATTAATGGAAAAAGAAAATTTCATGTGATATATGTACACAGTGGAATTTTATTCAGCCATAAAGAAGAAGAAATTATGTCATTTGCAGAAAATGGATGAAACTTGGGAACATTATGTTAAGCAAACTAAGCCAAACTCAGAACGTCAAGTATCACATGTTTTCTCTCGTATGTGGAAGATAGAGAGGATGAAAGGAAAAGAAAGGTGGAGGTGGATCTCATGGAAATGGAAGGGAGATCGATAGAGTGGAGGAAGAGGACTAGGGAGGGAGAAAGTCAGAGACGGGGCACTACTGGGCAATGATACTGACCAAATTATATTGTCATATCATGTGCATGGATGAATGTGTATCAACAAATCCCACTATCATGTATAATTATAATGTAACATTAAAAACAGGGGGAAAATCAGCAAACTATGGGTATATTGTTCCTGGGGGACCTGCCCACCTCTCCTGCAGGTGTTTTCCAGCATCTGGTGAACAATTTGCAGTTAACCAAATGCTCCTTGCTTGCTTTGGCCCCTGTGTTCTGTACATGCTATTCCCTCTGCCTTAAATGCCTCCTATTCCAGTCCAACTCATCCTTAAGTCTCAGGCCTCCCACATGAAGCCTGCAGACTGCCTGACAGACAGAACTGCTCCCAGTATATTTGGTTAGGTTTCCTGGCACGGGCTAACCTGGCTTCTTCTACTAGACTCAGCTCTCAGAGGCTTTCTCAGTCACCAATTTCTCCATATTGTCACACTTGTCCAGCATCTGTCTGACCACAGCTAAGTGTGTGTTTGTTATCATTTTACAGATGAGATAATTCACTTTGCAGCTTTTGCTCCGCATTGTCTCTTCATTCTTTTCCTATCTCACTTTGGTCAGACATCCGCACCAGGACCAGGAGATAAAACATGCTACACGTTGTGAAGATCGAGGTGTATTCCAGGGAAGTTGCAGTGGCTCCCAGGTTCCCAGCAGCTTCACAGCCAAAGGCCTGGCCTTCTTCATGGGGGAAATTGTCACCCCATTGTGTAGAAATGCTGAAAAGTCTTTTGGAACCAAGTAAAGAAAACGGGTGAGTGAGGGACATGGGGAATGGCTCCTCCTGGAAGCTCAACATTATGCTTAAAAGACAAATGGAGAAAGAAGTGGAGGAAGGGACAGCAAGAAGAAAAAAGCAAAACACAGTTTCTTATTTCAGTTTTTAACTAAACCTAAATGGCATTTTACCAAAGGGAGTTGGCAGAGTAATAAGTGGAAATATGAGAAGAAAAAGGGACAAGCTTTTAGCGAGTGTGTGCAATATCTCTACTGAACAAGGCATGATGCTATATGATCTAGCTTTAATTTAAATGGAATAACACCTCATCAGACCAGATACTGCTTTGAGTTTTGCAGATGACAAAATTAAGGATCAGAGAAGTTAAAACTTTTTTCTAAGGTCATACAGATTTGAACTGTGGGTCTAAGGGAAGTTCTAACAAAATCAAACTTAAACCCAGGTCTACATGACTCTACCTCTCCTATTTTTCCTCCACAATATAGAGATATCTGAATTCATTCAAGGGCTTTTTTTTTTAAAGAGAAGAGGACAGTGAGAGAGAGAAAGAGATAGAGAGAATCAATTTTTACTTAGTTTTTCACATGGCTTTCGTTGCTCTGACACTTAGTTGTGTACGTGGGTGCTGGTGTTTGAACCCATGTGTACTCACGCATGCTGGGCAAGCACCTTAACCACTAAGCCACCGCTCTAGCCCTCATTCAAGGGCTTTTTAGAATAGTCACACTAATTGGGATGCATTTACTTTGTGTGATATTGTTTTCAGAAATCAGTCTCATTACGTTGAAATCGCAGCTTACCATCCAGAACCACTATAGCAACCATCAGAACAAGAGCTTTTCATCTTAAGATCCAAGACACTATTACAGCTCCTCATTCCACAAGGGGAGTGCAGTGTGCATTTACTGAGGGTCTTAGGTCAGATTCCTTGGTTTTCCAAGAGCAAAAATTGTCCAATTATAGGCAACACTGTGCCAGGTGCTATCAGTACACGCTCTACCTCAGTGATGGGACCCTAACTGCCATCAAAATCTTAGTGTAAAGCTACTCCTAGTACCACTGTCTTTGGTTGGGTGCCCTAGGAAACAGACTCTGAGGTAGATATTTGCCTGCAGAAAGTTCATAGGTGAGTGCTTCAGAAAACACCAACCATGGAGGGGCAAGCAAGGCAGGATTGGGTGGAAGGAGAAAATGAACTGAGAAGCAGTTGCTGGAGACTCTGCACTTTGGATGACGGCCCTCAGTTGTCACAAAGTGAAGAAAGCACACATTTCACATTAATCCATGCATGGACCCAGCTAGAGAGCATAACCTTGGGGCAACACTCCTCAGCCAAGGGTAATGGTTACAGTCACTGTGAGCTGTCCGCTGCTCATGTTGCTGGTAAGTAGGGAAATGACCTTCACTGGGCATTTGGGCAGCATGGCACAACAGCACCCACTGCACTGGGCAGATGGATGGGTGCACAGACAGATGGGCATTTTGCCTTTCTAAGTACCTGGAAATCATTGAAAAAGGGCTGACCTTTCATGGTAATTTTAGAGCCAGTCATGCTGGTTGCCCGGTAATTGTGTGGGTACATTATCATGAGAAAAGAAATATTTGAAAATGCCATTCTAATTCAATTTATTTATTTTCTTATTTAAAAAAACTTCAACCCAGATGCCCCTCATTGGGTGAATGGATCCAAAAGCTCTGGTATATATACAATGCAGTTCTACTCAGCTGTTAGAAACAACGATATTGCAGCCTTTGAAGGTAAATGGATGGCAATGGAGGAAATCATGTTGAGCAGTTAGCCAAACCCAGAGAGTCAAGGGTTGAATGTTTTCCTTCATTTGTGGAGGCTGGAGCTTAACCCAGTCTTGGGGGAAAGGTAGACAAACTCATGTATTAGACCCAGAAAAGGCATAGCAAACACAATCTAGGGGAACCATAGCCATGGGAGGGTGGAGTGGTTTGGGAGAGGAGGCAGGAGACTGGGAGAGGGAGGGAAGGTAGAGAGGGATCTAGAGAGACAATAAAAAAATGTAGCATACTCTTTACCTCTTCCACCCCCTTCGGAAGTCAAATAATACTTATGTGAGCATTTAATTCTGGAATTCACAATTATATATATATATATATATATATATACACACACATATATATGTATACATATATATACGTATACATATACATATATACATATGTATACATATATACATGTGTACATATATACATGTATACATATGTATATATGTATATGTATATATATAATTTATATCTGTTGTAGGGATGTAATATAGAAGAATCAAGAGACTGGGATGGAGCAATGTGGGGGTAACTATGATTTGGGATCCAATTCATATCATTGTTACTTTATATGCATTTATGATTGTATAATAACTCCACTCCTTAATAAAAAAACAAAACCCCTGAGGTATTAAATGTTGGCACAACTTTCCTAAAGTCCCACAGTGAATGTGTGATTAAGTCAAGACTTCATGAGTTTGCTATCAGTCTCAGGAACAGAGGTCTAACCACACAAGGACTTCCTCTGTTGTGTGACATCTATCTGCAGGTCCACGCTTGACTAAGGGTCCATAGTTATCAGGGAAACCCCACTCTACCACATGGCTTCCTTCCTTAAGGCCACCTCAAGATCCTATGTGGTTTCAGGAAATGAGTGTGTCGCGTTTGGCTCTAGTTCAGCAGCAGGAGAAATCTCAGAACAACAGGAGACACACTATTCCTTGTGATGGGCCTTTGCTGAAGCCCTACGCGAACCTTCTGATTACAAACCGTTGCACAGAACCTTGTCCTGTGCCATCTCCAATCATAAAGAGGACACGGAAATATCTTGATTCTAAATGGCAATTTGCCCAGTAAAGAAGAGCAGCTCTGGATCTCAGCACACAGGGTGAAATGGATGTTTGGTAAATTATTCACCATCTCTGTCACATTGACTATAGAACTGTAAAAAAAGAAGTATTTGGATTATAGCTAGATAGGTCTTCTCCTAGATGTAGGACCAGTTGAAATTTATTTACCATTAGTTTGTTCAGGTGTGGACTAGACAGCAATCCCTCACCTCACAGGGGTGTGGAAAGCACCTGCCATCTTGTCCAGGACATGAACTGACACAGTGTCCATCCCTCCTTCTCTCAAGTTATTGAGTGACTTGGTCAAAACTCAATGGTATTTGATGACATTGTTCTATTCACAAACACCCTGAAGAGCAGTACCATCCCTGAAGAGCAGAGAAGCTAGGGGTTCGTGGAGTACGGTTGGGTTGAGACCCGTGTCTGGCATTCTGCCCCCGTGTGTTGGGTAGAGCTGTTGAGGGAGAAAGCAAAGCCTGCCATGAAGCTGTGGAAGGCTTTCCTCCACTTCAGCGGGTGGCACACAGGCCTAAAGCCAAGCAACAACCAGAGCGTTGTTAAAATGAACCCCTCTCCTGTTCAGCAGACCAGATCCAGGCTCCGATGACAGCCACACACACTTCCTGGACGACCCTCCTGGGCAACCCAACCTCGCCTCCTCCATGCAGACCTCTCCCTGCCTATGGGTTGCTCGACTCCTCAGACAGCTTTTGCTCATGGAGTGAGGCCCTCTGTGAGGAGCTGGGGACCTTGAGGTGCGAAGAGAATCCCCCTGCTTTGGGGGGACCACAGTCTAGTGAGGACGATCAGTATATACCTATATTGTCATTTTGAGCTGCTCTGTAAAAGGAGCTGGGGGAACAGAGAAGCTTGGGGTAGGGAGGTCACTGAGGACTTCCCGGAGGTGGAGATATTTGAGGTGCATCTTTAAGGGGGAGCAGAAGTCTTCCTACTTGAAGGAGAGGGCAAGGAGGAGAAGGGCATCCCAGAAAAGAGAGCAGGAAAGACCAAGTCTTGGTGGAAGGATGAAACTGGGTGCGTGCTGAGTCAGCACAGCACGTGACTTGGTGGTGGTCAGATTGTAAAGAAGATAGGGAGGCTACACCAAAAGGAGGTCCCCGGGTCTGACATTCCAAGCTCCAGAGATTTGCCCCATCCCACCTCTCTGAATTCCAGAAAGCAGGAACTCCTTGCCCACCAGTGCCAGACCCCAAGCAGTGGAGGACAGTGGGGGGGTGCAGAGCATTCAGGCTGTAATTACTCTGAAATGAACACTGGGAGAGTCACTTCCAGATTCTGTGCTTCAGCATGCTGCCAGAGAACAGTTTTTCATAGACTGTGTTTTTCTGAAAACATCTGGCTTTAAATTTCCTTGTGTCTTCTTGGCAGCCCCTGATTCTCTTTAAATAGAAAACACTAGAATAATAATGAGAAATTTTGAACACCTCCGCAGTGTTAAACAACCACTTTTATGTGACATCTCCTTGAAGCCTCACAAATAATAGCAAGTAAATGTGATTAACCTAGTTTTTCACAAATGAAGTAATCAGCACAGAGAGGTTATGGGGCATGCCTAAGGATGCACAGTGATAAAATGGGGGTTGGATCTGAGACTGCCTGAATCTAAAGACTGTCAAACTCCTCTGCCATCCTGAAAGCCTTGCCTTGGTTGAATGGAACTTTGGTTTGTTGGGATTTTTTTTTCTTTTTTTGTACTGGGGATTGAATCCAGGAGCACTTAACCACTAAGCCACATCCCACATCTCCAGCCCTTTTTACTTTAGTTTTGATACAAGTTCTTGCTAAGTTGCTTAAGTCCTCGCTAAATTGCTGAGGCTGGCTTTGAACTTGCGATCCTCCTGCTTCAGCCTCTGGAGCCACTAGGATTACAGGCGTGCGCCACTGTGCCTGGCTGGAACTTTATTTTAATCCCTTCCGTTCCTTCTCTCTTCAGTTGAAAAATCCCTGCTCTTTTGGGAATTTTTCCTGAAGCCTGACTTTGAACTTGGGACAGTAGCCAAAAATTCCAAGAGAGCTGCCCTGAGCTCATTGAGGTCAGGTTCTCCCTAGGAGAATGGGCCTTTGTTTGAGGCTCACTCTTACTAGTAAATTCTCACCATAGGTCATTTGTAATGTCCCAGCATCAGAAAGGCTGGACCCAGAAGGGAGCTCTGTGTACTAAACCAACCCGACATGAGGACATGAAGGCTCGGAGCAGGGCAGCAGGCTGCACACGCTCCATTTGCGAGCAAGCACAATGAAATGGAATTTCATGAGAATGTTGCTTTGGAGTCTCACTTCTCCTAATGGGTTTTTGGCTCCAGGAAGAGATGCAGTAAGTCAGACTTGAGCCTAGACATGCCACTGGTGGCAGAGTCACTGTGCTAGCCTGGAGATGAGTGTAAAGACTTGAAAGAGAGTGGGAGAGCATAGCTGGGTTGTGCTGACCCAGGGATCCTATCGGGTGGACTGCTCTCAGTGAAAGCCCTGGACTGAAGGAGGCTGTCAGACTGTCTGGGTGTGACGGAGGATTAAACTTCTCCAGGAAGAAAGAGCAGAGCCCACAGACATTCAAGTTCAATCTTTTTATTTTTTCAAATAAGAAAATGGAGACTTAGAAGGAAAGTGACTTGCCCGAGGACACACAGCCAGGGAGTGGCAGGGCCAGGACTCACAGGAAGGGCGGTGGGTCAGCAACTGGACCACCATGATTTTGGGCTCACCCTCTGGTTCTGCTGCTTTCTGGCTGTGTCTTTTACAAGTCACTTGACATCTTTGACCACCAGCCTCCTGGTCTGTAAAACGATGTCAGTGGGAGAATTCGATGTGACTGTAACAAAGGTGTGAACGTCTGTGTGTACACAGTAGCTATTAATTTCCAGCCACAGCCTCCTGCTCCACCTTGAAGCCTTGGAAATATTACCTGGAAGCAGGGCAGAGGGTGTTGTTACTGGTTATTTTAAATATGAAGGCGTTAGGAAGTCAGGGTGTGAGGCTGCCTGGTGTGCAGAGGAGACAGAGACAAGGAGGATCTCAGGAGCCCAGGTGTGAGCCCAAGTGCTGCCCGGGCTGAGGATCTGCAGAGGCCAGCGTCCAGGGTGGAGCCTTATCAGTTTGTCAAAGTTGTAGCTTAGCCCTTCAGATGAAAGGAAACCATGAAAAGCAGCCAGATCTGTGTTCCTTAAAGTTCTTTTGTAGAGACTGTGTCTGGGTCAGCATGGAGATAGGGGAAACTCTCCAGCAGAAACACAGTTGTCTTAGAGAAAGAAGGTCTTGGGGAGCCTAGGTCAGGAGAATGCAGTTAATATGGGATAGATGGCAGAGGTAGGAGAAAAAAATCTTCAGGGCTTAGAAACCAATTAAATGTAGAAGGTGAGGGAGAAGGAGATCTTTCCATTTTCCTCTTTTGGCATCAAAACCTGAAGAATTCTGTATACTGAAGTCACTATAAACAGTGAGAAAGGCAAAAGATAGCTGGAGGAAGGTATTCACTACATACATTAAAGACAAAAAGCTATATAGAAACATTAAAATGAGAGTATGAGTAAGAAAAGAAATTTTAATCTAACAGCAAAAGAGAATGGATATAAACGATTGTAGAAGAGGAAATGTAAATTGGCAACAAACTTTTTGAAAAGCTCAATCTCACCAGTATTCAGGGGACTCAAGCACTGAGGTTTTATTTCAGACCTATCATACTGGCAAAACCTCAAGAATCTAGCTCTACCAAAAGCTGACGAGCATCTGAAACAACGAGAAGAGCCACGAATTGGTAGTTGAAGTACGACATCTTACCAACACTTTGGAGAGTGCCTTGCCAGCCAGCTAGTAGATTTGGTGGTGGATACCCCTCACCTCTCCGCAATTTCACACACAAGGATGTATTCTGGAGAAGTTACATACACATTCACAGAGAATATGTAGAAACATCCCTAGTGCCTATCAATAGAGAAAAGAATTGCAGCACATTCCTGCAGGGGAATGCTGCATACCAGTCAGGTAACCTGGGAAGTTCAAGTTTGAATTATGGTGCAGTAAGTTCATGGTTACGGTTCCAATCTAGAGGTTAGAATACCTGAGACCTAGGAGAGCTGATGTTTCAATTTGAGTTTGAAGGCAGGGGGGGGAAATGTTCCCAGGCAGAAAGACAAGAGGAATTTCCTCTTCCTTATGAGAGATTCAACCTTCTATTCTATTCAGATTTTCAACTGATTGAATGAGGTCCACCCACACTGCGGAGGGCAATCTACCTTATTCAGTTTACCAACTCAAATATTAATCTCAACCAGAAATGCCTTTGCAGACACACCCAGAGTAATGTTTTACCAAATGTCTGTGTACTCCATGGCCCAGTCAATCGGACACACAAAATTAACTACCTCAGGGGAAAGTTTTCTGAGTTTTCCCCCCTCCTACATTAGCTTAGACCCTAGGGCAGCCAGAATCCCTGAATTATGCAATAAACGTGGACAGTGAAAAAAATCCCAAGCAACTCTTTCTTTCTGGCTAGAGGACAAGGAAGGGTTGGAGAGAGTATAGGGGTACTCTTGTTCCATTTCACTCATTTACTCGCTTAGCGTGGCCGCATGGTACACCCTAGTCACAAACTGCACTCA
Source organism: Aplodontia rufa (assembly GCA_004027875.1). Lineage (NCBI taxonomy): Eukaryota > Metazoa > Chordata > Mammalia > Rodentia > Aplodontiidae > Aplodontia > Aplodontia rufa. Next base: position 124,429 of record PVKS010000675.1, on the reverse strand, counting down.
TAGTGTGGTGGCAATGGTGGCTTCTCAGCCGCCTGACGCTCTCAGAGAACATTCCTCAGTGGACCAGGAAGACTATGAAAAAGGCCTCTGTGGTCTGAAGAATGTGTGCATGTGTGTAGGGGAAGGGATGTTCCATTTTTTTCTTTCTTTTTCTCTCTGCTTCAGTTTCAAGGTAGGCACAGTTGTGAAAAATGCATGATAACAGAGGGAGGCTAAAACTCTGGCGCTCTATCCAGCACACCAGGATAAAGGGACCCTGCACATGGGTGAATCATGGAGAAGAGGGAGGTGGCGAAAGGAGTTCCTTACATCTGTGCATGCAATTCTGGGCTTGCTCAGAGGCTACACATGCAAAGATCTGACCCAAAGCAGCATAAATATGCTCTGAGACTGAGCTGAAACGTAGACACTGCTGGGATCCCAGACTACTCACTGCATGGTGTACACATGGAAGAGACCCAAATAGCACTGTATTGGCCTTTAAAACTAAACCAGTGTCAGAATCCCAGCCTGCAGAAAGTAAACAGACTGTGGTCTGTGACTTGTGGTCTGAACCTAACTATCATGGTTACTTAAAAAAAATATTCATTTTCTAGAGAATCTTAGTAGGACTCAGAGTCTCATAACATGATGTTTAAAAAGTCCAAGATACAACTCAAAATTAATTAATGCACAAAGAATAAAGAAACAGGAAAATCTGAGCAAATCTCAAAAGAAAAGATAACCAATAGCCACTAATGGCAAGCTGATCCAGATGTTAAGATAAGCAGACAAGAAACAGCTGTTATTCCATGCTCCATGAAATAAGAGCAAACATTATTGAGATAAATTGAAAAGTAGGAGTTTTCAGTGATGAAATAGAAACTACTAAATAAAAGGAAATTTTATACTAGTAACACAACGGACATAGTCCGTGAACTTAAAGCTAGATGAGGGGTTAGAGTGGCCCCCTAGTTCTAATGAGGACAAAGGCAAAAAATATTTTAGACTTTTTTGGATATAAAGTTTTCATCCCACTACTCAGTTCTGCAGTTGTAACATGTTGTAAACCACAGACAGAATGTAAATGAATGGAAATGGCTGTGTTCTAATAAATATTTATTTGCCAAAACAGACAGGCTAGAAAATTACTTTCTCAATTCATTTTATGTGGCCATCATTACCCTAATACCAAAACCAGACAAACACAGTGTAAGAAAATTAAATTAAAATTCAGCAGATCAAATCTGGCAATATATAAAAATGCAGATAGTAGTTCACAACCAATTGGGGTTAATATGTGGAATGCAAATGTGGTTCATCATTTAAAATCCAAAGAATGGAATCCAAACCATCAATAAAGCAAAAGTACATGGTAATAGATGCAGAAAAGCAACATCATCCCTGACAGACTCAGCAAACAATGAATAGCAGGGATCTTCTTTAACCTGATTAAGGACTTTTAAAAAATCTGAAGTTACTTGTTTCTGCATGAATAAATCTTAAAGACATAACACTGAGTAAGAAAAGAAATTGCAGGATATTTATAGTATGGTCTAATTGATATAAAATTTTGTTACATGCAAAACTAGCACACAGTACTCATGGATAAAGTAAAAATGTTGCCAAGGGAATAACAGACATTAAAATAAGACTAGAGGGCTAGAGTGGTGGCTCAGCAGTTATGGCACTTGCCTGGCACACATGAAGACGCAGGTTCGAACTCCAGCACCACACTACACAGCAAAGTGTTGGAGCAACAACGATCAGATGAAAAGCTAAATAAAATTGAGCCTCTTCTCTCTCTCTCTCCTTCTCTCTCTCTCTCTCTCTCTCTCTCTTTCTCTCTCTGTCCCTCTCTCTTTCTAAACAAAATAAGTCAGAGAAAAGGTCTTGCCTGGAGATGAGAAAAGAGGAAAGGACTGAGGACTGGCCTGTGAGGAGCACTGGTTTGCTGTAACACTGGAATCTCTTTTTTAAAAACCTGAATCAGATATAGCAAAATGATAAGATTTAAAGAGAAGCGTGCAAGAAAAACATGACCATTAACTACATTATCTTCTATACTTTCCTACCTTGTCAAATTTTATAATTTTAAAAATTATACACTAACACCCTAAATTTTAAATATATCAATACTGGGATAAAAGCACACATTGGATTTTACCGAAAAGCAAAGCCTAGGGAAGGAGAGAAGGCTGGGTCTCAGAGGGCTTTCTACAGCTGATGCTAATACTTCCTCAACAAGTACCTATGCCAGCAGTGCTTGGAGGAGTAACATGGAGAAGCAGTAACTTAGTACTGTACACAGCGACCTGTTGAGGTCTGCACATGGATCCTCATTTAGAGATAACGAACTTGAAACTCAGAGGAGTTTAACAGCTTGTTCTAAGTAAGAAAGCCAACGACAACGACTGGGGAGCTGGGAAGAAAACTATACACTCCAGTCCCAAATCCTGAGCTGGACAGCATGAGAGTCAACCACTGCTCTGCTCTCCTTGGAGCAATGACTGCCTGTTGTGTGGACAGCAGTGTAGACTCAAGCAGGGCTGGGGTCAGGGAGATGGTAGACTATTATCATCTCACTTTCCCCTTTTTCTCTTACTGATTTTCTTGCTGAATATATATATATATATATATATATATATATATATATAAATTTTTTTCTTTTTTTTTGTACTAGGGTTTGAGTTTAGGGATGCTTAACCACTGAGCCGCATCCACAGCCCATTTTTCTTTTTTCTTTTTTGAGACAGAGTCTCACTAAGATTCTCAGGGCCTTGCTAAGTTGCTGAGGATGGCTTTGAACTTGTGATTCTCCTGCCTCAGCCTCCAAACCTCTGTGATTACAGGCTTGTGCCACTGTGCCTGGCAGAATTTTTATATATTCTTAATGCCAGACTTTGTTTTGTGTTCTGTTTGGCAACTACCTTCTCCAGGCATGCCTCATATTTCCCCTTTGTTCATGGTGGATTTTGTTGTATGGAAGTCTTTATCTCCCTTTGGAAAATGGAGCCTGAGCTAGCAGTGAGAGAGGAAAGAAGGTCAAGAGCGGTCATGAAAAGTGCAGAAATGGCGGGATTTGGTAAAGCTTCCCACTCCCTTGTCACTTGCGGAGCAGGCTGGCTGAGCTGCCAGGCTCTGATTCTCCCTGCTGTGAGCATGCCTCTGCTTTCTGAAGCCAGACTCCTGCTCAGTCTGGCATCTCACAGCACCTAGCTGAGGACCTGTGAGGCTGATGACATCTTCCAGCTAAGAACTAGCCATCCTTTAAGAGAAGATCCTCACTGCTCAGGCAGGCAAGTGTGGAAAATGAAGGCTGTCACAGAGATCAATGTGTTCCATTGAATAAATTCTCCTTTTTTTGTGTGTATATTTTCCAAAAGTTATGTGGTTAAAATCTCTCTTGATGCAAAGATAGTGGCATTAGATGGTAAACCATTTGCTTTCCAGTGTTCTTGTTTTGCCAAATAAAAAGTTGGCATCACTCTGTGGGTGCCTCAAAGTTATTTTTACATTTTTCTGCTTAGTTAATTTCTTTTAAAAATCTGAGCACAATAGTCACAGAGAAAAGAGTAAAGGCTTTTAAGACTCATGTGTTTTCAGTTTGGTCACATGTTATTAGGTCTGTAACCAGAAGGCAAGTCACTGGACTTTGGTGAATCTTGGTTTTTTGTCTAAAATCTTGGTATCCTGGTGATAATTATGCTCACTTTAGGAGACAGGATTAAATGAGATATTATCCGTAGGGGCTTAGTTCCATGTATGGTCCACTTCAGGGTTATTTTGCTGCCCTCTTCCTTCCTGGCAGGCAGGAACTAGATTCTATTTGCATGTCGTGACAATCATCCAGTTTAGACCCGGATCATAGTAAGAGCTCCAAAAGTGTCTGTTAAAGCCACTGTGAGCAATCGTATCCTGTCTAGTGGGATGGCTACCATCAGAGAATAGGCAGGAAGAAAGGAAGGACAGAGGTAGGGAGGGAGACAGAAATTAACTAGTGCTGATGAGGATGGGAAGGATTATAACAACTCCTACACATTGCTGATGAGGATGCAAAATGATGTGGTCACTGTGCAAATGGAATAGCAGTTCCTCAAAAAACACAGAATTACCATATGACCGGGGATTCTACTTATGGCTGTATACTCAAAAGAAACGAAAGCGGGGACTTGAACGGCTATTTGTATACCCAGGGTCACAGCAGCATTATTCACAATAGCTGAAAGGTGGAAGCAACTCAAGCGTCCATAATGATATGCATAATAAAATGTGATACAAACACATACTGCAGTATTATTTTGCCTTTAAAAAGAAATCTGTCAGGCTGGAGCGGTGGCTTGGTGGTTATGGTGCTTACCCATTTTGTGCAAGTACAAGGGTTCAAATCCCAGCACCCACGTACTCAACTAAGTGTCAGCGCAACGAAAGGCATGCGAAAAACTCAATAAAAAATTGATTCTCTCTCTCTCTCACCATCCTTCTCTCTTTAAAAAAAAAGAAAGAAAGAAATCTATCGCATGCTAAAATGGATGAACCAGAGAACATTATAAGTGAAATAAGCTGTATTTCAGTATTTCATATGAATGGTTCCATTCCTATGAGGCACCTAGACTAACAAAATTTATAGAAACATAAAGTCAAATGATGGTTGCCAGGGACTAGAGGGAAGAGGAAATGGAAAATTACTGTTGAGTGGGTTAGAAGTTTCAGTTTTGCAAGAGAAGAGCTCTGTGGATGGACGGTGGTGATAGTTTACAAAGTGTTAAGGCAATAATGCCATTGAGTTGTGTTCTTAAACATGGGTAAAAATCCTGAATTGTATGTTATGCTTATTCTACCATGATTGAAAAATGAAAATTAGAAAAAAATAGCTGTCTGTTATATTGAAGAGATGATAAGTGAATAAGGAGATAGAGGCACAGGATGCCTGAGGCAGAGTCTTCTGAGCCAGGAAATAGCAAGGGTATTTCTCTACAAAAAATAGCCTGAGGCCTGCCTGACTGCCTGCAGGTCTGAATAAGGGTCAGGGGGAGGAAATGAGGGCCAAAGGGCAGCCAGTGAGCAGGACAGGCAGGGCCCTGCAGGACTTTGTATTTTATTTTAACTGAAAATGATGGGACTTGATGGGAAGACATTAATGAGTGAGTGGAAGGAGGGAGGGTCCCCGAAGCCAGAAGGGTGTCCCAGGTGCTATGGGCTGAGCGGAGCTTCTACGTGCCCCCTCCCCAACTGTGCACCATTTGTAGGGCTCAGTCAGCGCTCTGAACATGCCTGCACTCACAGGTTCTCTGATCAGATCCCTCCACGCATGCATGTCTTGATGGTGATCTTGCTTGGGCAGGGGGAAGTGTGTCTTCCCCAGAGACAGCTGGGGCTCTGGCACAAATGCACCTCATTACTCTTGGTTTCTAACGTGGGAGGAGGAAGTGTGAAGGGTGGAGGAGCTGTTTCTTCTAGCTGGTAATTAGATTAGAAACTGGCTGGTTGCTCAGGGCAGCGACCCGCCCTGAAGGAGGCCTGTAGGAGAGTCTCCCTACTGGGTGGCCCCATCTTGCTCCGGAGGATCTGGAATTTTTTGGACCTGACTTCTGAGTTCTTTGTATGCTTGAGAAAAGGCCTATGGTGTGTGTCACATGAAAGTCCAAAACATATTCCAAAGATTTAATTTAAGTCCTGCTATCACTCATTCATTCACACATTGATCATTTACTGAGTGCCATAGTATTTGTGCACCAAATACTATGTCAGGCATTGGGAATACACAAGTATTCCTTAAGTTGCTCACAGAATCAATGATAGAAGCAAATAAACTTTGAACTCTACTATAGTGTTACATTCTATAGTGCATACTGATAGTAAAAATGGATTGGCTAGCATTTATTCTTTCCACACGCTTATTATATATTGGGCATTCTTGTAAGTGAATTACATATATAGGCTTGTTTAATCCTTAGGAAAGTCCTATAAGGTGGGTACTATTAACAGCCATTTTACAGATATGATTCTGAGACAGAGCACAGTGTGGCAATGGCACATAGCATCCAGGAAACTGTGCAGGCAGGATTAGCATGCGAGGCAGTCTGGTTCCAGAGTGTTACTTATGACACTGTGCTGCTGCCTCTGAATGGGAACAGAGAGAAGGATGTATTCAGTACATTTTTCAGAGGAGGTGACGCCCAACTCAAGTATTGGGGGATGTCAGGAAGTTAGTCCAGCAGAGAAAAAGAGGATTGGAGCGAACTTTCATCAGTCAATTTTCACCAACCACAAGTTTCCGATGGGACAGCCACTGGGAAGCAGAGAAGCACGTCAGGATATATGTGTTACAGAGAGGAAAGGAGGGGCGAGGTAGGACGTAAATCTGGAGAGAAGACCTGGGGTAGTATTGGAGATAGCATTTCTTTTTTTTTTTTTTTTCCTAAGAGAGAGGGACAGTGAGAAAGAAAGAGAATCAATTTTTATTTAGTTTTTCATGTGGCTTTCGTTGCTCAACACTTCCTTGTGTATGCGGTGCTAGGATTTGAACTTGTGTCCTTGTACATGCCAGGCAAGTGCCGTTAACCACTGACCACCGCTCCAGCCCCTGGAGGTATCATTTCTTAATGCACTGGGAAACCAATGTAGGAGTTTTATGCAGGAAGTGATGAGATTGCAATCACCACCGTAGGACTTTTGCAGGAATTTTTTTGTTGTTGTTGGTTTTTTTTTTTTTGCTAGTGGACTAGTACTGTTCCCAATGGGAACCACAAGGAATTATGACTACTGATTCTCCATTTGCGCTCGCATCCCACCCAGATCTGGTCTCCAGTCTGCGCTGTGCTACAGGGAGTTTGAGTCCCATGACTGGGGCAGGGGAACTCCCTGGTGTCTGTTTTCCTACCGTGTGTGGTCTAGTAGGCATCAACAAAAGCCTGGAGAGAGAGAGGAGAGGGAGCTTAGGGATTCCCCCTGCTCCCCGTGCTTCTGAGCCATGGTGTGTCACTGGCTGTGTTGCTCTACCTGCTTGCTCCTGCCAGTGCCCTCTTCCACAGCTCCACCTCACTCCTCTTGTCCCTTTAGGTCCAGATGTGGTAGGTTGTTGGGGACATTTGCACCCTTATTTGTTCCCTTAGTCCTGTCCCATCCCTGTAAATTCCCCCTCATTAAATCCACTTCCAAGTCACAGTGAAGCTAGCCTGCTTTTCCTTACTAATAATTAGTCATGTTGAGAATTCGTCTGGTGACAATGACCCTTTACCGAATACCTACTGTGTGACTGGGGCTTCGATGCATTTATTTTTCAGTTAATTCTCGCTACAGCCCCGTTAGTAGACTATTTATATCCGTTTTCAAGATGCAGAAACTGAGGCAGGCACACAGATGCTAAGTAGCTTGCCCAAAGCTATGTAAGCCTCTTGTCACAAGGCTAGACAGAAGCAAAGTCAGAATTCAAACCCAGGCCTCTGTGCTCCAAAACTTGGCTTCTGTCTGCGGCTCTGGGTCACTGAAGAAATCCTTGGAAATTCTTAACTTGCCAGGCTCTGGGAAATCAGAAGGCACGGCAACATCAAAATCTCCAGGGCAAGTGGAGTTGTGGTATTCCAGGGAGGGTGTGCATGTTGTTGAGGAATGTTGGGTCTTTGAGTTCTAGAACTTTTCCATTCCTGAAACAACAGAAAACACAGTGGTGGGGGATTCTCCAGAATATCCTTGCTTTGCCGTGTGCAACTCCTCTGTGAAAGGGAACTTAGCCCCTGAAGACTTCAAAAGAACAGGAAACTCATCCCTCCAAGACCCAGCAGAAAGCTGAAGAGTTTATTTATAGAACAGTATTTTATAATTTTTAAAAACCATTTGTGGGCTTGCGCACCAAAGCTTAGGAAAAGGCACGCAGTGGAGACCAGCAGTGAGGGGACCCACCCTGTTTCCTTGGCAGGGCTGCAGCTGAGACAGCCCTTCCCAGAGACGGTACATGGGGAGAAGGAAAGGCAAAAGCAATGGGGGTTTGAAAATGCTATGCTTGGCTTTTTCTTTCTTATTTTTATTTATTTCTTCTGATGTCTCTGGGGGAATGAGTTCTACAGTGCCCCTGGGAGCAGGAGCTACTGGAGCTGCCCATCCATGTCTCATGCCTCCCTCTGTGCACCTCAGACCTCCTGTCCAGGTCCATCTGCAACAGGAAGCAATGGTGACGCCTCCATCTTCACCTTCTGTTCCTCTCACTGCAAAACCCGGTTACACTCTAACAACAATGGCTGCATTTTCCCTGAATGCCAGGGTCCGGACTCTCATGTTTTTATTTCTTCTTAACAACAACTCTTCGGTGATTTTATCATTATTCTTTAACTCCTAGCAACTAAGGAACATGACAATGGTTTGCACACAGCATCAGTGTGTGTGGCAAGGATTATCCTTAATCTTAAAATGCATGGTGCCAAGGCTAGAGCGGTGGCTCTGCAGTTACGGCACTTGCCTGGCATGCACAAGTACACGGGTTCAAACCTCAGCACCCACGTACACAACTAAGTGCCAGAGCCATGTGAAAATCTCAATAAAATTGATTCTCTCTATCTCTCTCATTCTCTCACTGTCCTTCTCTCTTTAAAAAAAAAGAAAAGAAAAGAAAACTTGCTAAATCTAAAGCATGTATTTAAAAAAAACCTATGGTGCCAGTGAAGCAACCTGTAAGGGGTCTGTAGGAGGTGTTGCTCTGATTGGGCCTCTGTCCACACAGTGGTATTATTTAGAAATTCCCATTAACATTGAAGGTAGAGGGTAACTGATTTTGTTTCTCAAAATGGATGCTGGATGTTGAGACATATAGTTTATCAGAAGTCTCCAACTCATGCCTACAGAATTTGGGACATTAATGCCTGAAAGTGGTGTTGAGCTCCTGTCCAGTCTAATGAGAGATGAACTTTGTCAGGCAGGAATGAAAATCTACCCCTTTCCCTATGCTGATGGCTACTTTTTATATGTGGCAGAAGGGATTAGCTTCAGATTTGCTTCAAATATTGGATAAACCCTCCAAAATATATCAAGTCTGATATAGTCTATGAGCCACCAGTGTGCAACCTCTGCTAGTCTGACAGTTCATGCCACTTGGTTGCTGTTCCTCTGCTTATTGCAATATGGACTTCTTCTTCCCCATGTCCACTGGAAAAAATGATCCTGCTACCATTTCTTAGCCTAAGACAGGGTCACAGGTCAAGGATGCTGGGTGTGGAGGGTACAGAAGCTCTGGTTGGGCAGTCGAAGGTTCAACCTCAGCACTGAGCAACTGCTCTACAACTGAGCAAGGCACATGACCTCTCTGATCAAGCCTTGTTTTCATCATCTGTAAACATAGGTCACTTCCACTTCTTGCAAATCTTATTGAGTGTTCAAAATTGGATACAGGCAGCAGTCCCTCCAGGAAGTCTTTTGTGACCTCTCTGACTCCAATGGGCCTCTTTTTTTTCTTTCTTAATTTCAGCCTCCCTCTGTGGCTTTGTATTTAGCGGACATCCTTAGGCCTTACCAGGTAACTCATCATGTGGTGGTGCAAGGTCTCAATTCTACTATCAGCTCCCTAAATGCACTTTTTTCTTCTCTTGAGTTTAATTCCTTGTACTACACTGTAAACCAGGTACTGCCTTACAACTTTCTCATAGCAACTGTGTATGGGAGAGCAATGAGGACAGGATTCTCCAGGGGACAACTGGGACACCAAATTGGACTACAAAGAAATAGGTGCATGTATCGTGCTCATAGTCAACAAAGAGGACAGGCAAGAGGATGTGGACCATCAAACTGAATTCTACTTCTGTTCCTGGAAAAGCAACGGAGAGTGCAACTTTCAGGCGAAAAGTAGGTCTATAGGCTGAAAATGTCCCCCAGTGAGGTCAATCTCTTAGCACCTGGAAGCTGTATTACCTTACTTGAAAGAGATCTGATCAAGTTAAGGATCTTGAGTTGGGGACATTATTTTGGGTTAACCAATAATAACCAATAATCTCGGTCCTTATTGCAATCCCAGTATCCTTTTAAGAGAGACTTGACACAGAAGAGAATGCAGCATGTGAGTGGAAGCAGAGAGAAAGATTTGACCACTACAGAGGAGAAGAAAGTGTGCATTGGTAAAAAGCAGAAAGCAAAATCAGAGAGCAAGGATGCTTTGCTGCTGTCAGTGAAGATGGAGGAAGGGGCCATGAGCCAAGGAAACAAGGACAGCAGTTCTAGATGCTAGAGAAGGCCAGGCAGTGAAGTGTCCCATGAGCCTCTGCAGGGCACTTAGCACCTCCAACACTTTGAATCCAACCCAGTTATTTTGGAACCATGATTTCCTGAACTCTAAGAAAATAAATGTGTGGTGTGGTAAGCCCATAAACTTATAGTAATCAGTTACAGTATAAACGGGAAACTAATACAGCAAGTGAGGGAAGGAAGAGGCAGGAACAAAGAAATAAGGAGGAGGTGGGTGTGGAACTAATGTAGGGTGCTTGAAATAACCTTGCAGGATCTGTCAAAAGCCCTGATGGCTCATTTGGCTTGGGCAAATCCCTTCCCCTCTGCGGGTCAGGATTTCCTCCTGGATTTCATGTGGTCCTGTGAGCTTGGATTTCTTCATCTGGTAGGATGATAACCTATCTGACATATGTAGATGCTCAATAAAATGCAGCTGCTATTATAATAATATTAAAGAAGAAAAAAACTTTATGGCTAGGCAGAGGAGGTAGGTTGTAACCTTGCTTTCATGGCACACAAGAGCTGGTCCCTGATGGGACCTGCTGATGGAATTAGATAGGAGCCCCCTTTACTCACATCACGGGGAGAGAAAAGAGTCAAAGCAGAGATGTATGAATTTTGTGCTTGACTCTTGAAAAAACCAGAAATCTATTAAGATGGCATATTTTTAGCACAAAATTATACCTTCAGTCATTTTAATTTTAGAAAGAGAATGTCCTTCCTGTATTCTGCACAGGCCAAGACCCTAAGACTACACAAGAACCAACTTTGAAACTGCTGACAGAACTCAGATAGAACCCAGTTGATACGGCAGATTGTCCAGCCACTTCCAGGCTGGGTGCACTTGGGAAGATTTTTACCTCTCTGACTCAGTTACCTCGTCTGTAAAATGGGGATGCCACAACCCACCAAGTGTGCTTCGGTGTAATTGAAACATGTACAGTGCTTAGGCTGGGGTTAGCCAGTGTTCTATACCAGGGAGCTACCCAGCCTTTGTTATTTGTTATTATGATTACCCAGCTCTTAATGAAGCTAATTAACATGAGTAAAATTTCACCATCCAGGGGCAGTAGAGTACTTGCCTGGTATGTGTGAGGACCTGGGTTTGATCCACAGAACTACATACACAACTAAGTGGAGGAAAATCAAACAAAAAAAAAGGATGAAAAAATATAATTAATTCTCTTCTCTTCCTCTCTCTCTCTCTGTCACTCTTTCTCTCTTAAAAAAAATTACCTTCCATATTGTAACAATTTAGCATCTGTAGGCAGGAAGTTTGAGTTACTGAACCTGTAGTTTTGAGTTAAGAGAAATGCTGGTAAACACGGATCTTAGTTTGCATCTTACTCCCACCATTCATCAGCTGTGCAATCGTGGGCCACTCGTGAAAAAATCTGAGCTTCAGTTTCCCCACCTGTACTAGGAAACTATAATAGCATTTGTCTTGTAAGAATTGGTATGAGGATTATACAAGACGATGCATGGAATGGCTTAGCACACCTGGCTCCTAGTCCAACATACAGTCCAATATTCAGGGCATTAAATCTCCTTGCTTATATTTCTACATAAATTAGAGGCCAAAAGGTCAAAAAGGTCTGAGACAGGGATACCATTGCGTGATTCCCATGAATGCTGCAGTTTGGCCCACCCTTGATGCCCACTTCTTAAGGTCAGGTTCCAGCTGGTCGCCCTGTCAATAGCCTGAGACCTCTCTGCGGGAAACAGGACCGCTCTCTCCCAGAAACCTGAGGTGTTAGCCCTGAAAGAAAAATCCCTCAGCCAGAAGGCAGTTCAGTTGTGACCTTTCACAGGCAAATTTACCCAAAGCCCCGGGCAAGCGGGAAGGGACCAGGGAGCTCCCCTTTCCAAGGGCACCAGGCTGTGGGAATTTCCTCCTGGCCTTCCTGGGCTGGCCCTGGCCTCGCCTCACTGAGTCCTTGTGGTTTCTGTCAGCACAGAAAACTGCTGTGTGAAGTTCTGCTTGAGAAGAAGAGGGAACTAGCGTTTTGATGTTTCCCCCTTTTTTTGAAAACCAAACCAATCTAAGACGTCTTTTCAGAAAGCTTAACCCAAACCAAATGCTTTTGTGATGGGGCGACCGCATTGAGGAACGCCCAGGGCATTTTGACTTCGTGAAGACAGTGACACCCAGAAGAAGCCAGATCGCTTCAGAAATCAAACGGCGCAGGTTCACATGCCACCAGGGACTGCTGGAATGCTGCTTTGTTTTCCTCTCTGAATTTATAGGCCAGCTCCTCCTTCCCACCCCCTAGCACTTGATTTATTATTTTGCAGGCCCAGTGGCTTCTCTCCAACTTTATTTCTTTCTTCAGAAATAAACAAGGATTTTACAGCTCCATAATCTCCCCCAAAGTTTGTTTGTTCTTCCCTCTGTACAGCGTGGGCCATGTTTGTTCCCTGGGAAAGTCTCTTCTCTAATTATTTTCACATTTCGACAGCTTTTGTTTCTTCTTCTTTCCCAAAGGTTTATAAAAAACGCTGACGGTGGATTTGCTTCAGGCTAAATGGTACTGTAAACATTTTCTCCTGGGCTCATGGGAGCCTCAGTGACTGGGGCCATGTTGCTTTTCTGATTGTGTAACCTGCCAGAAGGAAATTGGAAAACCTTGAAATGCTCCTTTGGTTGGCTGGAAGAAAAAATATGTAAATTAGTAAGGGTGGAAAATCTACTTACTCTGTACAAGGGACCTTTGACAACGCAGTGCTTGTAAGACTCAGCTGGCTGTCCCAGTAGACGGAGTTTTCATTTTGGTTTGGGATCTTTCTGCCTCGGAGCACAGACTGACATTTGGTGCATTTTAAGGAAATGAGGATTGAGAACATCTAAGACTAGCATGTACTAGCAGATCTTGCATTAAGGGCAAGGAAAGGCTTATTCTAACGGAAAGTCATGTGCCTCCTTTTGACCTTTGTATGTTCAGTTTGAAGACTGAAGAATGCTTCTCATGACAGCAACCCTGGGTTCTGGTAGCAATTGAGGCTCATGAGAGTGTGATGTTTGATTCTCTCATCTAAAATGGCTCTAAGTGCCTCAATGGTTTGTTGTACAATCCCTCTTTTGTCCCTTCGGATGTTTGCAGTCTGTGGATCTAGAAGCTCAGCTCCACCTTTCTAGGGTGACCCATTTGGAAGTTCCAAACCTGCTCCTTAGCATCTTACTTAGCATCTAGAAGGAATCTCTACCATCCTGTCCAAAATGGAGTCTTTCCTTCTTCTTCCTGCTCTGTCCTTTCCTTGAATTTCCACCTGGATGAGGGACCCCACTAAAAGTCCTTGCAGGGGCTCCCTTCTCTCATCAGTCAGTAAACCCTGCCCCATACCTCGAAGGTGGAAGCTGTCCGCTCCTTTCCCACAGCCATTTGCCTCATTTAGATTCATGGCCTCATGGTTGACCTCTCTGCAAATCTCCTCTCTCCAGTCACCTCCTAAGCTATGGGAATGTTCTAACTCCACAGGGATAATTCCTTTCCTGCTTAGAAATTGCCTGTGTCCCTTTCATCAAGCAGGCACTTGATGCCCTCCCTGAGGCAGTCCCAGGCTCTTCTACCACTCGGTGTTCAGCACTGCTGGCCCACCCACAAGGCTGGCTATGCCCCAAATGCACGACTCTCTCTTCCAGGCTTGGGCTGCTCTCCTGCCCCTTCTCCAGCTGGCAAACATCTGCTTAACCTTAAAAGCCTGATTCGATTCACGTATTAGCCCCTCTGTGAGACCTTCCCCAATCCCCCCAAATGGAATCTGCTGCTCCCTGTCAGCGTTCCTGAAGCAGTCTGTCAACATCTTCACAATGTATTTATATACCCACTCACTCTGCACGTCCCTACCTGGACTCAGTCCCTGGAGGGCAGGATCCGAGTCACTTCTACTATTGCATTCCTTCTACCTAGTATAGTCTGGCTTAGGAGAGGAACTGGGGATGATGTGAGAGACGTTACTGAGCCCATTTCAAGGGAAGCCACCTTTGGGATGTACTCAAGGTGAAGAGGCCCAGGAATATCTTAGTCTTGCCATTACCTCTGAGTCTCACTCCCCTGCGACCGTCCAATAGGAAGCAGAATCCTAGCTCTGTCTGCAGTTCAAGGTTATGAGTACCAGCTCTGTGGTGCCCTGGGTCAAGGTTAGGGATACCAGCACGTACCCAGTACCAGTACCATGTCTAGCACATGATAGATGCTCAATATTGATCGAATAAAGTAATAATTTCTTCTCCCAGTCTTATTGGGAAAGGGCACAAATACCTATAGAATATGTACTGCTTGGTGTGTACAACTATGGCTAACAAGTCCAGCAGGGCACATATGGCTAACAGCACCAAGACCAATAACAAGACCAGGTTGCACAAACTGAGGACTGAGAGTGGAAATCATGAGTGCTTTTCCTCTATCGGAGGGAGAGAGGTTTGTGTTCAGGGATGCTGAGCAGGGTTTCAGTGGAGGAAAGGAGTTCAGAGCAGTCCTGGGGTGGGGTTAGACCATATACTTGAGCCCTCCCTCCAGGCTCCATGTGAGACTGTGGAGTTGCCAAGGAAGAGTTCAAGGAGTCTGTGGTCTAACCCTTCTGTCTTGGCCTCCTTCTTCTTGAGCATGGCAAGGAGACCTTCACAGATGGTGCAGCTGGAGGCAAGATCTTTTCTTAGGATTCCCTTCTTTCTTGGGATTCTTTGCAGAGGAGAAGTTCTCGTGGTTGAGTGACTTCAGCCCAGTCTCTGCCTGTGTTTCTAGATCTTTTACCACATTGTTCTTCTGGGTCTTGGTGTGCTTCCAACTGCCTTTCTCTTGCTCTCATGATCTCTTTTCTCCTTGTCCACTCCCACTCTTACTCTGATGCATCTCTTGCTCATTTTTCTCTCCCTCCTCTCTCTCTTTAAAAAGTGAAACAGTTTTGGACTGCTTGGAACTGTATACAACCCAGAAGTTCCATGATTATAAGCACCCTGATGGAAGGGATCCATGTCAGTGTACTCACTACAGTGTACCTGACATCTAGCATGGTGACTACACTTGGTGGGGACCCTGGATATTTTTGCACAAACATACGAATGAGGGATGTTTACTTGGGAAGATGGAGGGGGTCAGGACAGGGCTGGGGACACTGAGCAAGTGCTCCAATTTGGGTCTGACTTTGGTCTAAGCTTTAAAAAAATGTGTGGAAGACATTACTTGAGCATATTTGATTGTCTAACCTGGCTCCCTGTGTGAGAAATTTAAAGAGATCCTGAGTTGGAGCTTCTGTCAATAGAACTTGTGTTTAGAAGCACCATCCTGGGTTTCGTCTCTTAGGAGCATAAGGAACTGGGGACCAAAGAGTCCTAAAGAGGCCTGATGTTAGAGGAGCATGTGATGCAAAGTTCTCACCCTCAAGGAGCCAGCAGGCACCCCATAAAGATCTTAACTGCAATAGCAGCCCTGCCCAATCCTGCCCTGCCTGATCCTACAAACCTGCACAAGTCTCCAACTCCTTGGGCCCTACGCCACCTATGAAACAAAGGGTGTGGGCTAGATGTGACCTAAAGGCTCTGCTGTTCTTAGATTTGTGAAATTAGGTAAGGGATGGGATGGGAATTTGAAAATGATCCTATGTCAGAGGCTGTAACGCCCTCTCAGTAAAGATGGGAAACTCTGCTTTGACTTCTCTCTTTGCTGCTGGCAGTGCCAATGTGACTGAGCTTCATGCTGACTCAGACAAGCCATTTCTGAGCACAGAGCACAGAAATCCAGGTCCCGAAGCATAAGTTTCCACAGTGGGAAGAGCCAAGTGTTTCACAGCTGGCATTGTCAGGAAAATAGTCCTCAGTTGTCTAGTTTATGTTTCTGTTACCCTCTTCAGGTGGTCCTCCCACCTCCCAATGCACACGTCCATCCATCCATCTGACCAAGACTAATGAGGTCAAACAGCACATGTCCTCTGAACCACACCCCCACAGATGCCCAGCATACATCCATGTGTCTGTCACATGCATAGCACATGCCTTAGACACATAGAGATTCCTATATGTTCCACATATGTACATCCCTGTCAGTAGATCCATATATTCAATTTTTGCCCTAGATTAGCCTTTGGGGATAAACAATGTGTCAAACAGAACAATGAGCTCACCCAAATTCCCCATGTTCTAATCCCTGGAACCGAGATGTCATGTGGGAAGAGGGAATTAGGATGGCAGAAGTAACGGGATAGGTTGCTGTTTAACTGATTGGTAATTATGCTGGTTTACCTGGGTGGACCCAATATAATCACAAGTATTCATCAAAGGTGGAAGAGTAAGGTAAAGAGTCTGTTTTGGAGGAATGCAATGTGAGAAAGACTCTACTGGCCTTGCTTGGCTTTGAAGATGAAGGAAGGGGCCATTGGCCACTGGCAGTACAATATAGACAGCCTATAATAGGAAGAGACAAGAAAATGGACTCTTCACTAGAGCCTCCAGGAAAGAGTACAGCCTCCCAGCACTTACCCAGCAAGACAAGTGTCAGACTTCTACCTCTGGAATCTACATCATTACTTTATGTTGTTATAGCAGTGATAGGAAACTAATACCCACAGAGATGTAGTTCCACACTGGTGGAGTTTTTGGTCTAATAGAGGAGACAGCCATGTAACGAGGGTGCTCAATCATAAACTAAGAGAGTCTGTCAGAGCCTAAGCTCAGTCTGCTGCAGAAACACACAGGCAAAATACACAGCCTACACATGGGTGTGGAGGGAAGGTTTCCTCATGGAAACTCCACCAGGGCTAGAACTATGGACAACCTACATCAGCAACACCTATCACTGTGCCTGCATACACCAGGTGCCCCATAAATACCTGCTGGAGGGAGGGAGGGAAGGAGGGAAGAAGGGATGGAGGGAGGAAGGAGGGGAGGAGGGATGGAGGGAGGAAGGAGGGGAGGAGGGATGGAGGGAGGAAGAAGGGGAGGAAGGAAGGAAGGAAGGAAGGTTCAAACTTGAACTTGTTAGATAAGCAGGAATTGAGATGGGCGAATAGAAGTCATGGTAAAGTGTTACAGGCAGAAGTGGTAACTTGGGCAAAGACCTGAGGTCTATTTAGAGAACTAAATAAAGTTTACTTTGGCTGGGTCACAGTGTCCCATGGGGAATGGGGAAAGATGAGTCGGGCAGACACAGATCATGAGGACCTTATCAGCTATAATTAGACCTTCAGCCTGTATTCTACGTGCAAATAGCTCTCTCTCTCTCCCTCTCCTTCCATCCATGTTCTTTCTTCTCTTGGGTTGTACAGTTATTTGTTTGTTTGTTTATTTATTTACTTATTGCAGTACTGGAGATTGAACAAGGGAGTGATTTACCACTGCATTGTATTCTCAGGACTTTATTTTTTCATTTTGAGACAGGGTCTTGCTAAATTGCCCAGCATCCTCAAGGCTGGCCCTAAACTTGGGATCCTCCTGACGTCTTCTCAAAGGATGTGTTTGACCTCATTGAAGACAAATAATGCTTATGGAAACATTCGTCTTGTCTCCCAGGCCACACTGCTGTTACTCCCTACATTTTAGCAGTGGTTTAGGATCTACCCTCGACAGTTCCGTGAGTTCCGTGGGGTGATCCAGTAGACAATGAGTGCTGGATCTACAGTCAGAGCTATCTGGCTTGAGTTTAAACTCCTCCACTTACCAACTAGTACTTGAATTCTGTAATCCCTACTTCCCTAATCTGTCCAATGGGACCAGATAGTGCCTACCTTATGGGCTTCCTGAAAAGATCAAATGAGTTAGTCCACAAAGTGCTTTCAAAAGGCCAGGTATGGGAGGGGGAGGGGGCGTTTATGACTCTTGTGATCAAAATCCTCCCGCTCTGTGTAATCGTTATCTGCTGTCATAACACTTGTGCAGGTAAGTTCTCATGCCCCTCCAGCTCACTGCACCTTGGTAACCCACTCTGCACCCAGGGGGCTGCCCTTCAAGGGCCGCATCAGTGAGCCATCTTGCCTTCTAACAAGGTAACCACAGGGCCTGGCCTACCGGGGTGTGTGCGGGAGACAGCAGCAGGCAGTGGAGGGCAAGAAGGGAAGGGGGATTTATTCCCTGAGCTCTGGGTGGCTGGGTTCCTTTCCTCTAATAAAGGCAGCTCTTGTCAGGTGGCCTCTCTCCGTCTTTTTTGGTTCCTGGAGCTGCTGCCTCGTCTTGCCTTTTGAGGTGGGTATGGTAATGGTTCCCTGTTGTGCAAGTCCCAGGGTTTCCTTTGCAAAACAAACAGTCTTTTCATTGAATTGTCTCCCAGTAATCTGTGAATGTGCCTTCAGGTTTTCCTTGGAACCCTGAACTGGGATAACTTACTCCAGGTTTGGAGACTCCTGATTTATAGGACAATGAGACCTTATCCTGATAAGGAAGCATTTGTTCCCTGGTCAGCTCTGGAACATTCACCCAGGTGATTGCTTTGCCACAAAATCACTTCTTTTTTCACTCTGCAAGAAACTTTGAAAATATTAGGGAAATTTGTAAGTTTTGTTGGAGACTAAGCCCAACAAGGCCTGGCCGGATGCCAGATAAAAGAATTAGTGGTAAACAACTCTACGAGGCCCAGCTGGCTTGTAATTGGTAAACTGCCTGACCGCATGATTAAGCTATTTGGCTGCTCATTTGTTACAATTGGTTGAATGTGTTTGCACTGTATCCCTATTGGTTGTTGTAACAGATAAATACCGGGCAGACGGAGACAGAGAGAGATGACACTGGTGAGAGGAGACCTTCCCATGCAGGCGGCAGAAACGAGACAGAGAGTAGCCACTAGTCAGAGAAGCAGCAGCGGCAGAGACAGAGGAGAGCAGCAGAAGAAGCTGAGACAGAGAAGCAGCAGCAGAAGAAGCTGAGACAGAGAAGCAGCAGCAGCAGAGGCAGAAAAAGAAAACCTAACATGCAGGCAGTAAGAGAGGAAGAAAAGCCTCGGCGGTAGAAATAGGGACTCTAGTGCGGCAGTAGAAACGGACTCTGAAAGAGAAAATGTGAATAGCCTTGACTCTAAATGTAAAGCCTCAAGTGAGAGGAGATGTATGTTTTAAGGCCTTGCCTCTAAAAGAGAGAAGGCGGAGAAGGAAGCGCTTGGAGGCCTTTAGCTGCTGTAAAGGGAGAAATGAAGCGCTTGGAGAACTCAGGGCCAGTGGGTCTACTTCATTCCCAGTCAACCGCCGAATGAGAGCTGTCCGGTTCCTGCTGGCTGGGACCGGACAAATTTAATGGACAACTTGAACATACCTGACGCTAGAAAATGAAATCAAAACCAAGTGTCCCAGGCAGAAAACTGATTTGTCACAGGTTTCCTGCAATCCAAGGCTCATAAGTCAGCGCAGTGGGCTCCAGGTTGGTGGGGGGATTGGCCAGCCAGTGCAGGGGTAATAACACCTCCCTCAAGAGTCTCTCATAGGGGGCTGGAGAGGTGGCTCAGTGGTAGAGCACTTGCCTGGCATGTGTGAGGACCCAGGTTTGAACCCCAGCACCAAATACACAATTAAGGGTCAGAAAAACAAAACAACAACAACAAAACAGATGCAATAGTAAATAAAATTGATTCTCTCTCTCTCTCTCTCTCTCTCTCTCCCCCCCTAAAGGAAGAATCTCTCATTAGGTATTAAGTGAGCACCTACTATGTGCCAAGCACCATTCTTAGTTTAAGCAAGACAGGCAAACCCCTGCACTCATGGAACTTATATTTTACTTGGGAAAGGGGCTGGAGGACATAGACAATAAAGAAGCAAGAGAATAAAGCTTATTTAAGGTGTTATGGGAAGAGTGAAAAAGGACCCTGGAATACAGAATAACTTTCTAGGGGAATAAGTTTGTGTTTCTTGGGTAAGGTAGTCAGATTGGGACCCTCAGAAGAGGTAACTTCTGAAGTTAAGAATGAAAATGAAGAGCTGACCACAGGGGAACCTGGGACCATGGGAAGAGTGTTTCAGTCAGAGGACAGCCAATGCAAAAGTCAGATAGACCAGGTTGGCACATTTAAGGCATTAAAAACAGGCCTGTAGGGAAAATTCAAGGTCAGGGGTGACAGGATGAAATGAAATGTGTCTGAATTGTTAGGGAAAATGCCCAATACAGGGATTATGTTCCATAGATGTTATCTTTCCCCAGCATCTTGATGACTTACTTTGAGATAGATTTTAAAAAATCAGTAATTCATACCTTTATCTCTAGAGGAGCTCAGTCCAATTCTACTGTATTAGGGAAGATATCTGCATTAAAATAAGTGAATCAAAATGAGACAAATGAGTAGAACTGAAAACAAGTGGTAATACCTGGGAGATGATATTGATAGAGATATAGAATGGATATGGATATGGATGGATGCTGATGAGGATGTGGGCGTGTTGGGTAAGTCAGTGTCATGCATGCAGTGTTTCCACACCCTCTCAACCACACAAGAATGGTCCTTAGGCCTGGAACACTTCTTTATCAAGAAATGAGGAGTCCTCAGCCTATGCTGGACTTGCCACTCAGTGTGGCAGTGCCTTTCTTTGT
This sequence comes from Aplodontia rufa, assembly GCA_004027875.1. Taxonomy (NCBI): domain Eukaryota; kingdom Metazoa; phylum Chordata; class Mammalia; order Rodentia; family Aplodontiidae; genus Aplodontia; species Aplodontia rufa. Next base: position 103,746 of record PVKS010000675.1, on the reverse strand, counting down.
TGCAGCCTCAATGTGTACTCCTTTGCTCTGCTAAAACATGTGCATCCTATGGTGCCTGGCAAGCCCACTATTCTCTCTGTTTCCATGGGGGGGATGGGGTCCTTCTGTTGCAGCATAAGCGAGGTAGGTATAGCCAATGACACTGTATCAGCTGCTAGACGGTCTTGGTAGAAGAGACCAGCACCCATTACTGGAGCTGACCTTGAGAGTACAGTGCCTATCTGTCTTGTATTTACAGTACCAAGACAGAGTGAGCAGAGGTGCTAGGACTTCTACTGATATAGCAACAAAGTGGGTATGGATATATAGATATAGCTATTAAGGAAAGATGAAAGGTAGGGAGGAAGAAGAGAAAGATTGATTGAATCTATAAAAATGAGAAAGAATCCTTGGGATAGGGTGGATGAGGAGGGTCTGAAGAAGGCAGAGGTGGGGAAGGGTGGTGGAGTAGAAGACACCTTCACAACCAAGAAGATAGCAGTAGGGCTGGAGTAGAGGATTTTTGCACAGAAGTGATGGCTGGGAAGTAGAGAAGATGGATAATGGAGGATTTGGAATTCATCCTGTGGGCCTGTCATGCTATTTATACTTGTACAATTAACAGACATCTCCATAGCATGTCGGATTTGGCAAAGCCATCCACAGCACACCTGAGTTAGTATAAGCATATATGATTTCTCCAAATCTCCCTGGGCGAGACGAAGTACAGAACACAGCTTCTGTTTCCCCTTTCTCTCTGTCTATTTTGAGATCAGAGTTTGTGTCTTATACAGTCTGTGAATACCCTGAAAGGCTCACTCATTTTAGGTTCTGATGGGGGAAAGGGCCTAGTGGGGATCCTGGTGATGGTTAAAAAAATCAATTTCATTTTATTACTATAATATTTGAAAATGTTAAAACTGAAATATGAAACAAGCAGGAAGGTGCAGAAAAATAAAATTATCTTAGATGTCAAAGTTGGGGTAGGAGAAAAACAGAAACTGTAGATGATAACATCAGAACTTCTACTGATGCACTATCTGGTGGATTCTGTGTAGCCTCATGGTCAAATCCAATTCCAGTTATTCAGCCACAGAACCCCTCCACAGATGATCTTCTCATGGAACTCTTTACCAAGGGAAGCTTTGGAAAATGCTAATATACACCATTGAATAGAGTCATAATGATTTAGACCTGGACACTTTTCAAAGTAGAGCCGGCCAACTGTCCGCTAAAACTGGAGAAAAGATGTCAGTGATGTACCACAGAGTACATAATTTTCAGTAATATAACTTACCAATGCCACTCGTAGGTTGGATTAGTTGTCAATTATGTCACTAAGGTTGTGGGTTTAGGCAATGGAGGGGACCTTGAGCTATTGTGGGTTATGAGACAACCTCTCTCTCTCTTTTTTTTTTTTTCCTGTAGTCCTCATCCCAAAGTAGAGTTTCAGAAGTGTGGCTATTAAGTTACCCTTGCTGTCAGTAACAGACAGAAGATTATTTACCCATTGAAATAATCACTTCAAAGCAAGAGGAAATATTTTTGCCCCAGTCTCCATGGATAAGTGGAATGGGACACATTTATTATTATTCTAACTATGACAGGTAGGATCATGTGCTGAGCTTTGTAGCTCTGGGTCACAAAAAAAGGAGCCTTGAAAAATAATGGATGATGGTGTCGCCAAGAAAAGTTGCAGCTCTTTTAAAAAAGACAGACTGGGCAGACAGAATCTTGTGTTTGGTTTGATTTAGAGTGCAGTGATTCAGAAGAACTTTAAAAATCAGGGAATGAGTCCATTTTGCTTTCCGCTGATGCCTTCAAATTGATTTGTATTTGAGGCCCTGGGGAACTAAATGCCTGGCCCTGACAGAGTTCCTGATCAGCCCCAGGTCCTGCAATTTGACAAAGGACAGTCCCCTCTGCACTGCTCAGGCAACATCTTGTAGTATGTAGCATCTGGGCCAGAATTTCAACCTGTTCTAGGCCACGTCTCCTGTACATTCATCTAAGGTCTGCCTCCTCCCAATGTCCAGTATTCCTTGGGGGCAACGAGATCCTAAGCATCCACGGGTTGGAAGCCCAGGGGCTGTTGAGTAGGAAAATATGACTTCTTTTCTCCATCATATACTTTATTTTTAAGTTTCAAAAAAGCAGGTGCAAATCTGAATTTGAAACCCCAAAAGAGGCCAAAGCAAATCAACTTAACAACAACAAAAAAAAGCTTATTATAGCAAAACCTGGAGAAAAACTTCAGCTGTGGCACCTCCAGGCAATTACTGACTCCCTGGCTGATTTCAAAGCCCCCTCAGGACCTCGAGTTGATTGAATTCCCACGATCCAGCCTCATGTGAGGGCTGAGTGGGCTGTTGGGGAGCCAAATGTCTGTGATTGTGGGTAAATACACTGATATCCTAGCAACTTGTAAAGCCACAGTACCTTAGACAGGGCTGGTTTTGCATTTGTTAACAAGAGAGCAGGTTTGAGAAGGGGGTCAAGCAGTGTTTTAAGCCAAAGAAGTTCTTGGTAAAAACATGAATTCATTTCCTTCTGGTCATCCTTGGCTTCCTTTTGAAAGTCAGACTCCTCTGCCCTCCAACCTTCCCCTGTGTTCCCAACATTTGAAGTTTTCTCTTTTTCTCTAAAAACACAGAAACCCATATTATGCATTTACCTAATTTTCACTGACTGCCTCTTTTCGGGTGCTATGCCCGGGTATGAAAACAGGATGCTTAAGATGCGGTGTGGGTGCTGGAGCGGTGGCTTGGCGGTTACAGCACTTGCCTGGCATGCGCAAGTATGAGGGTTTGAACTCCAGCACCATGTAGACGACAAAGTGTTGGAGCAATGAAGGCTACATGAAAAACTAAATTGATTCTTTCTCTCTCTCACTGTCTCTCTTTCTTAAAAAAATGATGTGACATGCACCTCAAGTGGTCCAATGAGCACAACCTCCTGCAACATGTCAACTGCTCCCTCTGCAACCTGCCCTAGCGCCCTTGAAATTGCCCTTTCTTCTGCCTGGACAGAATGCCCACGGTTCCCTTGCTCCTTCCTGTACCTCTCGGACACTCTGTACTTCAGTCACACAACCTCTTCATATTTTCACCTAGTGTGGGATTATCCCTTTCTCCAGACATGTTTCTACAGTCGGGAGTAGTTCCTGGTGCATGCTAGGCACAGTCATTCTTAGTGGAATGAATGTATGAACGAATTCAAGAGGCAGCTGCAGCCCTCTAAAGCTTCAGGTTTAATGCTGGCTCCAGTGCTTCCGGACTCGGTGAACCCAGCTGAGTCATTTAGCCTCCTAAGACTCACTTTTCCATCTGTAAAATGGGAACAAGATCTATTTCCCATTGTTATGAAAATGAGGAAATTCTTATTAAGTGCTTATCAAAATGACTGTCAACTGATAAGGACTCCATGAACAGTAGCCATTAAGACAGCTGTCACTAAAGCACATCCACTGAGGACTACTCCGTGTCAGACAATGTGCTAGGCCCGGAGGCAGAGAATGATTAGGGTGAGGGAACTGCTTTTGATGAGCTCCCAGCATGGTTGGGAAGACAGGTATGATAACAGAAATTAAAGCAGTGTCTTGCAAGCAAGTGAGATTTCAGGAGCATGGGACTGGTGGGGGACTAGAAAGGAGAGTATATGTTGGAAAGTTTAATCTAGAGAAATGTATGAGGCTCAATGAACTAGGTCAGGCCACAGCAGGAGGATAGAGGGAGGGAAGAGGTAGAGCAACAACGGAAAGGTTGAAGGGTGAGATCCGAAGGTCTTAGAGCACATGGAATCTATGAGGTGGACAAAGGGTAGCATGGTGGATACAGCAAGGGACTCCAGTGTCAACCACACAGGGGGAAAGGACATGAAATGGAAACAACAGTGCCACGGGGTGTTGTTTCAATACCATTCGAAGTCCTCACAGATTCTGCCTCCTGTATGGATAGATGGATCTTAGGAACACCCATTCAAGAAGAATAAAGAGAATGTAAGAAGAAATAGGTAAAAGATGAGCTCTTGACTCCGAATATTAGGATTTGGGGTGTTGATAACTGTGTTAATAAAAGCAGCGTAAGTTCATTCCTAAATAATCAGGAAATAAAAGTAGGGAATTTAAAAACTTACTCTAATTCCTCCGTCCAGATTTAACCCCTGTTATCCTGTAGATACAGGTCTTTCTAGTTTTTTATGTATCATTTTACGTTACGCATCTGTCTATACATCTGGCTATACATCCCTTCCATATGTCTATGATCCCTCTACTCATCCCTCCATTTTTCATCTATGCTTTTCTCTTTCTTGTTTTATATATATTTTTTTTATTAGTTGAATATGGACTTACAATTGAGGGGGAATCATTATCAAACAATCAAGACCAAACAGGAAGGCTCATATGAGACTTTACAGCTTGCATCCAAATTTTTCTGACCAATTTATTATGATACTACAGTTATACCTACCTGTTTTAAAGTCAGATCTTAATGGCTATAAAATACCCCTTCTTGTGAAAGTCCTACTGTTGTTTTAACCAAGTCCCTACCTTTTTGGCCATTACCAAGGATATTCCAATGAACACGGGTGCTCTCCTTTAGTCCCTGAGTTGCAGTGAAGGGGTAACCTTTCTCTAAAGCTTAGGATGCTCTGGGTTGATTGAGCAAAACTTGACCTGATGCAGGGTCATATTTAATTCTCTGACATCAATCAGCTGCCTCCTGAAGTGACACCCCTTCATCTCCTCGGGGACCTCCCCCCGAAGTGCAGGTGCTTCGGTGCAGCCCTGGGCAACCACCGATCGCGGGCTGCCTCCGGCCTATAGCCTCCACAGCACAGCTCTCCTGGCATCTTCTCAGGGCTGGTGATTCAGAGCTGTCAACTCACACAGCTGCGAGGAAACATTCAGGAAGGATTTATGGTTTGCAGCCGTGACTTTGTGACCCCCAGATGGAAAAGCCTTTGAATTAAGATTAGTCAATGTGGCAAGAGGGAGAAAAGAGGCACTTACCTTAGAGTAAAATACAATATATCCTGCCATTTCCTTGAAGCTTCAAATATTCAATGGCTCCCCATTACTTACCGGAAAAATGTCAAACTATTTTACTCAGCAAAGTGGTAATGGACGATGTGGAAAGAGGACTGATTGGAAAGCCTGAAGCCAAAGGCTCTAGCTGCTCGTGTGCTACCCAGTGGCTGGGTGACCTGGCAAGTCACCCCCTTTCTTGTGTTGGTTTTCCTCCCTCTCTAAGACCTTCATTGATAGATGATGAATCGATTGAGTATTTGGATAAATGAGTCAGTGAAAAGTCAGGATTGCTCAAAAGTCACTCACTTCGGGAGTCCCATGTGCTGAGGGCAGAGCTGAGCAAGATGGGACGACCCGTGACTGGTGAACCTGCACTCCACAAATGGACAGGTCGGGGCAGAGCAAAGCAGTTATCACTGGACTGTCCAAAAGTGACGAATGCCGTATGCTCTACCACATGCCAGGGATCATAGTGACTGCCTGTGCCAGCTTGAGTTGGTGCTCAGGAGGTGGTGCCCCCACAGCTAAAATGACCCAGCAGCCTAGGTTGAGACAAGGCACAGGAGAAATGATTTTGGCCAACAGATCACCTAGCAAGGTCCTCCTGGCAAAGGAGAGCCTGGCATTTACTTGACTGTATTTATCAAATGTCCTTCAGCTAGATTCAGGGGGTTCAAGAACAAAATAAGAAAACTAGTCTCCATTCTCACTGAGCTGAGTGAAGTGGAGGGGACATGAGTAATTACTGCAGGTGACTGAGGCAGTGGGAGCTGAGAATGCTTCTGAGAAAATGTTGACAGGAGCTACTACCTAGCCTAGGATGGTCAGGGTAGGCTTCCGGGAGGAGGTGCCAGCAAAGCTGAGAGCAGATCAAGAAATCTAGTTAAAGAAAGAGGCCAACAGAGGAACTGAATTAGAACCTACCAGTGGTCTACCTGTCATGCCTGTTCTGCTTAGGCACACTTGGAATCCTGTTGTACCCAGAGTAACTACAGAAAGTCTTCACTCATTTGTAGGGAGCCCAGTATTTCACAGTACTAACCCACATTCACAGAATCCCTCTCTGCCTACCATGTCTCCCTCTGGAACGACTGCAAGCCCTTGACATCTTTTGTCTGGATTTTCTCAATGGCCTCGGAAAGGTCTTCTCTGCCTCCAGAGCACCCCTCCAAGCTTGCTTGTTGCCATCACTGAGGGAATCTTTGTAAGGCAGAAGACTAAACAAGGAGCTTGGTGGTCTAAATTCCAATTCAGAATTCTGTAAAACCTCCCAGGGGCTAAATAAAACTTGTCCTGGGACAGTTCCTAGCTTTCACTGCCAGTGTGTGAGAGCTGGCCTGGGGTAAAAGTTCAAGCTCCTTAGCCTGGCTTACAAGGTCCAGCCTCCTTTGTGTTATTCCATGCCTGACTTTAAATTCATACAACTGTCAAAGTGTTCTATGAACCATCCCCAGCTGCCCACCTGACTTCTTCATGGCTCTTGCAGACAGAGGACCATCTGAGCGCCATTGAGAAAGCTCAGCTGATGAGAATATGGTGCCTTCCATGGGTGGAACCTCTATCTTAGTCTCTTTCAGATGGTACAACAATACCATAAACCAGGTGCTTATAAACAACAGCCGTTTATTTCTCATAGTTCTGGAAGCTGGGCAGCGAAGCTCAATGTACGGGTAGGTTCAGTGTCAGATGAGGGCCCACTTCCTCAAAGACGGCAGCTTTGTGTGATTTCCCCATGTGGTGCAAGAGGCAGGCAAAGGAGTTTTCCTAGGACTCTTTGATAAGGACCTCGCTATGATTCGTGTCTCTCCAAATATGTTGAAGTGCAATCTCCAATGCAATGGCGTAAAGAGGCGGAGCCTTTAGGAAGTCATTAGGTCAGGAAGGCATCTCCCTTGGGAATGACATTAAGACCATTGTAAAAAAAAAGCTTCACCAGGCATTTGACCCTCTTTGGCCACATGAGGACACAATATTCACTCTTTCTGGAGGGTGCAGCCACATAGTGCCATCCTGGAAGCGCAGAACAGCCCTCCCCAGACTGCAGACCTTCCCAGAGCTTCCGCTTGAACTTCCCAACTTCCAGAACTGGGAGAGTCACTTATATTATTTATAAATTATACAGTCTGGTTTTCTTTCATATACGAAGGACACTTGGAATAAGATAGGCACTAGCCCCATGCATAAGGGGTCTACCCTAATGACCTAATCACCTCCCCCAAAAACCTCGTAATTCCATCACTTGGGGGTTAGGATTTCAGCAGATGAACTTTGAGCAGGTATTGGGGGTGTACACAAATGTTCAGACCACAGCAATCCCTCTGAGGACCTTTGAGGTTTGCAAGTGTCCTGTGGCCTGGGTAGTACAGGGTTCAGGGTGAAGATAAAGTGAGTTGAGTGAGGTGCATGGTGTTCAAAACTTACGGAAAGATCACTCAGGGTTGTACGAGGGCCTCCCTCAACTCACCCTAATTTCAGACCTAACAGGGCTGACTTTGTGTATAACTTCAAGGATGTTGCCTTCTATGACCTTCAGTTTCTTCATCTTTAAAACAAAGGAGTCAAACTGGGTGGCCTGTTCAGCTTGCAAACTGCTTTCTGGTCCCCCAGCTCCTGCGACAGTGTACCTCCTCCTTCTTTCCAGACTTCTCCCCTTTGTCCTAAAGAGGCTCAGTCATAAGCCACTTAGCAAAGGCAGTCGCGAAGGAACAACACACCCTCTGTTCTGCTGCTTTTCAGAGGACATGCCTCACATTCCTCCCCTCAAAGCAAAATTGATGGGCTCTGACCTGGGGCCACACCAGGAAGAAGGAACTCTTGGTGGCTGGGGTGCCATTTGGTGACTGGATGAGGTCAGTCCCCACATGTCCCTCAGCAGCACTGAGGAATGAGAGGTATTTGCCTCTCCAATTTATCAGGTGAACAAGTTATGAATATCTTGGATCAAATTGGCAGTGTGCATTTTGACAGAAAAAAGGGGCCTAAAGTTTGATTGTTAGGAGAAGGCCATGTAGTTTTGCTCCTGAGTTAGAATCAGAGAACCACAGATATAGCAAGGGAGAGAGAATGGATCCAAGAGGCGAGGAGGCTAGAGTCTATCCTATTGTCCATCAACATTAGATCTGATACTTGCTCCCAAGCTAACAGGTTCTGTCAGTGATCCTGAGAGATGCTCCTCCAAGGCAGCCCATTTCACTGTAAGAAGTATTTTTTTATTTTATTGAGGAGTTGAGTTGTTGTACAATCATAAATGCATATGTAGTAACAATATGATATGCCCCTGATCCTAATCCAGAATCACCCCATCACCCACACTGAAGTCTCTTGATTCTTCTATATTCCCCCCATAACAGATCTAAATGTTTTATATATGTGGGTGTGTATACACACACACACACACACACACACACACACACACATATATATATATATATGATTATGCATTTTCAGAATTAAATGATTGCATAAATATTATTTGGATTCTTGGGGGAGTAAAGAGTAAGCTACATTATTGAGTTATTGATTCTCCTCCTAGATCCCTCCCTATCATTCTTCCCTTCCCCCCTCTTTTTCCCCCTCCCCCATCCCACTATGGTTCCTCTAGATTATGTATTGCTTCAAATTTGATGGGTCTAGTACATGAGCTTGACCATCACCAAAGCCTGGGTTTTGCTCTAGCCTCCAAAAGTGAGGGAAAACATTTGACCCTTTACTCTCTGGGTTTGGCTAATTTTGTTCAGCATAATTTCTTCCGTTGCCATTCATTTACCTTCAAATGCCATAATATCATTGTTTCTAATGCTGAGTAAAAATCTGCTGTGTATATATGTACACCACAACTTTTGGATCCATTCATCCAGTGACAGTCATCTGTGTTGATTGCATAGTTTAACTTTTGTAAATTTAGTTACTGTGAACATTTATTTTGCTGTGTCACTGTACCCCAAAGAGGTATAGCTGGGTCATATAGTGAATCCATCCTTAATTTTTTTTTAAGAGAGAGGGGCAGTGAAAGAGAGAGAGAGAAAGAGAGAAATAATTTTTATTTAGTTTTTCATGTGGCTTTCATTGCTCTGAGACTTTGTTGTGTATGTGGTGCTGGGGTTTGAACTCGCATACTTGCGCATGCCGGGCAAGCGCCATAACCGCCGAGCCACCGCTCCAGCCCTGCATCCTTAATTTTTTGAGGAGTCTCCACATTGCTTTCCAGAGTGGCTGTACCAGTATACAGTTTTTCCAACAGTGTGCTAGTTCCTATCTCCCTACAACACCCTCCAGCATCTGTTACTGTTTATATTCTTCATCTTTGCCTATATGACTGGAGTGAGGTGAAATCTTAATGTAGTTTTGATTTGCATTTCTCTGATTACTAGTGATTTAGAACACTTTTTCATGTATCCATTGGCTTGCTCGATTTCCTCTGTTGAGAAATTTCTGTTCAGTTCTCTGGCCCATTTATTGATTCGTTTATCTGTGTTTTTGATACTAAGATTTTTGAGTTGTTTGTAAATTTTGGATATTAGTCCCCTATTGGAGGAATCACAGGCCGTGATTACCTCCAATTCTATGATTTCTCTCTTGGCAATTTTGACCAATTCCTTGACTGAGCAAAAGCTTTTTAGTTTAATGGCAATGATGAACCAAAATCTCTCTTTAACACATCCACATACTGGTCAATGTTGATGAGGAGCAAATCAATTTCTCACTCAAATAGCTACACTTAAAAGTTTGAAGGCATTATCACATCCCTCCCAAGTCTATCCTTATACAAAGGATTCTTTCTTTCAGCCCATGCTTCTACTGCAGATTTTCCATGCTTCCCATTCCTTCTAGCTCATCCTGGCTCCACTTTCCTGGAATCACAGTACAGCAATGACTGTCACACGGAGTGAGGCCAGAACTCTACATGGTTGTGAAGCTGTGGAGAGCCACCATCTCAACTTGCAGATGCCATTGCGTGATGACAGAGCCAGGACAGGAGTCCAGTTCTGCTGCTCCCCAGGTACTAGGAGTTGACAGAGAAAATACTAATCAATCAGCTATGCATGAACAAACTTTACCACATAAACATTTTACATGTAAGCTATCTGGTATGTAGCATCCTTCAGGGAGCCCATGAACCCTCCAAACAAAGCCAGCCCACCCCCAGATGCAGAAACACCAGCCAACTAATGCCCTATCAGCTGATCCAAACCAGTGGAAACTACACTGCATGTGTTTTAAGAAATAGGTAGTGCAGGAAAGAAGGGAAGACCTTGAAAAGGATTTAAGACTTGTTGATTTAGATCCATGTCACCTAAACTGTCATATTTTTCTTGATTACTGACAACCATGCAGCTGCTCAGTTTTTGTTTTGCTTTGTTTTGTTTTGTTTTAATACTATACTTCCAGGAAATGCACATCTTTCCCTGACTTTCCTGACCCTAATGTTCTGGAATAGATTTTTCCTCGTCATTTATACCAGGTTCTTTCATACTTCTTAAAGTGATTCTACATTTCCCTTCAAGATATGCATTAGTCCCATGAATATTGCATAATATAATATGGGAATGGGAAAGAACTCTATTTTTCACTTGTCCCAGTGGTTTCGGCTGCTACCTATACAATGACATCTGCCAAATTTTTATCCCAAACCTGAATCCCATATGTATGTTACACATTTGCAATGGAACTTCTCACTTTGGGGGTCCCACCGATGCCTGAATTTCACCACCACCCTTCCCCTACCTGTGTCTTGAAGTATCTGCCATTATTAACAATCCCACCATCATTGCCCATCCCAGCACTGTGCTGCTGGGGAGAAAACCATTTCTTGAGCAACTACCATAGAACTTAGCCCTATAAATGCAAATATTAGCCCAATTTTTAGGTAAGAAAAGTAAGACATATGATCTGGTGTGCATGTATGATCCTTCAACTAGTACAGTGGGAACTCATGTGAGTCAATAGCAAAACCCAAATAACCCTATTGAACACTGAGCAAAAGTCCTGAAAGACATTTTTCCAGAGAAGACATATAAATGGTCAACAGGTATATGAAAAAGTACTCAGCCTCACTAGCCATCAGAGAAATGCAAATCCATACCACAGCGAGATGTCATCTACACTAGTTGGGATGTCTTTTATAAAAATGTAAGACAAAACCTGTTGACAAGGGTTGGAGAAAAGGACAACTTTATACTCTATTGGTGGGAATGTAAATTTTTTTAGCCATAAAGACAACATTAAAAATAGAACTACTATATGATCTAGCAAATCTACTACTGGGTATGTAAATCCAAAGAAAATGAAGTATGAAAGAAATATTTGTATTATCATGTTCCCTGAAGCATTATTCACACCAGCGAAGATAATGGAAACAACTTAAGTGTCCATTGATAGTTGAATGAATAAAGAAAATGTGACACATACACATATATGACCATATTTGATATTATATGTAGATCATAACATTTGGCCACAAAAAAGAAGTAAATTCTGCCATTTGCATAATGTAGATGAATCTGGAGGACATCATGCTAAGTGAAATAACCAGAAATAGAAAGACAAACACTGCACGCTCGCACTTGTAAATGGAATCCAGAGAAGTTGAATTCATAGAAACAGAGAGTAGAATGGTGGCTGCCAGGGGCTGAGAGTCAGAGGAATGGGGAACTCTGATCAAAGGATACTTACTTTCACTTATAAGATAAATGAGTTATGGGGATCTAATGTACATCCTGGTCACTATAGTTAACAATATTGTATTGCATACTTCAAATTTGCTGATAGTAGTCTTAGGTTTTTCTCACCTCACCACCCCAAAAACATAAATATGTGAGGTGATAGCTATGTTAATTAGCTTTATGGTGATCATTTTACTATATAAATGTATGTGTGTGTGTGTGTGTAGATATACACATAGAAATTTACATATATACATGTGTATATACATAGATATATACATATATATCTCTCAGATCATCATGTTGTACACCTTAAATACATAAAAATTTTATTTGTCAAATATACTTAAAACAGCTAAGAAAAATAATAAATAAAATCAATGTGCTCAGTTTTTGAAGTGTATCTAAGTTCTCACATGTCTTATACATCTGCAGTATAACTACCTGGGTTCCAGCCACTTTCATTTCCTGCCTCTAGGCAGCCTTGCCTGTTCCCACTCTGCGCCTCCCCAATCTTCACTGTGTGGAGCCTCTAAAGAGAACTTTTCAGTGGACTGATCAACTGCCCATCAGAGTTCCATCTCACTTTAAAGCAATGTCCATTCCATGGGCTCAAGACCCTACACAATCTGCCTCCAGTTCCTGTGGACCTCATCCCCAACTGCTCCCTCTTCCAGCCCCTCTGCTCCCCTGCCTGCGCCTTCTTGCCCTGCTTCAAATGCTTGGACATGCTCTTGCTGCAAGGCCCTTGTGCCTCCATCTGGAACACACTTCCCCAGCCAGCCACATGGTTTACCCCCTTATATCGTGCAGGACTCTGCTTAAATAGGATGGACTCAGAGGGCTCCCCTGACCACTTTCTATAAAAACTGTGTATTCCTTCTCTTTCTAGCCTCATCTCCCCACTTTATTTTTTTCATGATCTATCAATAGCTGCCATCTATATTGAATATTTATTGTCCAACTCCTCTTGTTATGATATGAGCTGCATAAGCCCATGTTCTAGTGACAAAAATCTGTTTCATGTGAACCCCAGTAGTTGTTCAGTAAGTATTTAATGGATGAATGAATGAATAAGAGGCAACTCTAAAAGCAAGGAGTGTCCAAGATAGGGAATTCAAAGACCATCTCCAATAAGAATTATTTGTTCAGCTTGGGGTGTAGCTCAATGACAGAGCATTTACCTGGCACAATCCCCAGTATTTTAATAAATAAATAAATAAATAAATAGAATTGCTGGGTGTGGTGGTACATGCCTGTAATCCCAGCAATTCCGGAGGTTGAGGCAGGAGGATCACAAGTTTGAGGCCAGTCTCAGCAACTTAGCAAGTCCCCAAGCAACTTAGTGAGCATCTGTCTCAAAACAAAAAATAAAAAAGGATGAGGATGTGGCTCAGTGGTGAAGTGCAAACAGAAGAAAACACAAAGAAAAAAATTGTTTGTGAGGAGGTGAGAAATTTGACCTGGAAGAGAGAAATAATTGGCAGAATAAAGGAAAGCTGAATGAGAGTTGACTTCTATTGGTTGAAGGACTGGCATGCTGACTTGAAGTAGACTCACTTGGTCATTTTATTTTCCATAAAATAAATGTAGGACCACTGGAGAGTTCTCCAGATAGACCAACGGCACGTGGCAGACATCCAAGACAAAGAGAATTGTACGACACTGTGTCTATGTTGAGATAAGTAAGGCCATGGCTTATTCACTGACTACCAAGTAGTCATGTGTAGCTGGAGAAACCTGGTGGTTGAGGAGGCCAGAAAGATAGGCTCAATAGGCTAAATACGACGTGCAGTTTTAACCTGTACTGCATTTGTTCATTAATTCACAGCCTTACATCCTCTACCAATGAGCTCATGCATGTCCCAGGCTCTGAGCTAGATCTTAGGGAAACAATGCTTAAAATACATAATCCCTGCCATTAAAGGATGGGAATGGGAATATATCAAGGTCTTTATAACCCCTGTATATCATAAGTACTCAGAAAAATTAGATATTTAAATACAGACATCTTAGTCTGTTTCAGGCTGCTATAACAAAATCTCTAAACTGCATAATTCTTAAACAATAGAAATTTATTAATCACAGCTCCAGAGGCTGGAAAGTCCAAGATCAAGATGCCAGCACATTCTGTGTCTGATGAGAGCTCTCTGCTTCATAGATGGCACCTTATTGCCAGGTCCTCAAGTGATGACAGGGGGCACACTGGCTGTCTTCCGGCAAGCCTCTATCCCACTGCAGGAGATCACCTCCCAAAGCCCCACGTCATTTTTTATTTCTATTTTAAAGAGAGAGGGACAATGTGTGAGAGAGAGAATCAATTTTATTCCGTTTTTCATGTGGCTTTCACTGCTCCAATACTGTTGTGTATGAACTCGCCTACGCGCGCATGCCAGGCAAGCGCTGTGACTGCTAAGCCACCACTCCAGCCCCCCAAAGCCCCACATCTTAACAGCCTCTCCTTGGGGTTTAGGCTTTCACATGTGAATTTGGGAAGGATGCAAATACTAAATCACAACAGCAGGGTACATTTTTCTAATAAACATTTATATCATAATTCAATATGCCTGATTTACAAATGAGAAAACTAAGATTTGAAAAAGAAAGATTTCTGTTTCAGCTTCACACAGAGATGAGATTCTAAGCTGTGATTTAAATCCTGCTCTAACCTTTAAGGTATTTTTGTGTATTTTACGCAATGCTCTCTTGCTTCCTTAACGCAACTCGGAATCATATAAATGCCTCTGCAGGCACAGATCTGGGAAGTCTAAAGAGGAGGATAAATCACCTCTGCCCATCCAAGGTTCTGAGTCGGGGTCTTAAGGGGTGAGCCTCCTCCATGTCCTTCATCAAGCAGCTGGAACATGTCCTGCACTCCAGGCCATTGACTCCTGCAAGGCAACGTGTGCAGTTTTGAAGTGTGCCCGAGTCAGCTTGCACGCTCTGGACTTTGAATACCAGCTGTCCCGGTGATCAGCTCCGTCGCATTTCATTCGGTCCTGTTAAATCTCAGCTTCCTTGTCCTTAAAATGAAAGTGGAAAATGTACCTTGGAATGGAGATATTTATGAAATTAAATGAGATCAATCATGTAGGATATTTAGCAAAATTCCTGGCTCAAAATAAATGACTCATGACCCTCGGGCATGGGAAGATAAAGATGGTGGCGATGCGGGTATCTTGGCTCTGGCTGATAGTCAAGAGTACATCTGGTTGATGACATCAGCTTAGCAGCTTCTGTTAAGAAACTCTGGACAAAAGCTGGAACGCTGTCATCAGTCCCAGAGTAAGATGTCCTGTATCTTAGGGAGGACAAGGAAAGTAGCATTGCCATCCATCCCACAGAGCTGTAACACCCATGTAGAGTTTGCTTTTCCTTTAAGTCTTTTTAAACAAATTCTCCTCTTTAAGGAAATACTACAGGCTTTGCCTGGGCCCTAATCCAGATGCCTGTAAATGGATGTACGTTTATGGATATTGTTACAATACAATTTTCAAACATCCCTTTGCTTTCAGATGCTGGTCTGGGTTTTGCAAACGTTTCAGCTGTGCTCTGGGTGGCTGCTCTAATGTTTCTGCCAAGGCAGGCAGGGTATCTCCACCCAAGTGCATCCATGTCAATGTGATTTGATCTAGGACATCTGGGTGATCAGGGAAGACAAAGCAGATTGAATGCAGGTGAGAGGTCTCTTTCCCAATGAGCTGAGGCAGGCCCTGCACATAGAACCCAGGGCACGAGTGGGAAGTGGTCAGGGAGAGGGGCCGGGGTTAGGTTGTGATGAGAATATGAGGGATTGATCAAGCCAATAGGTCTTTTTAGGGTTCCAGCCACAGGGAAGGTAAGTTTTAGCACAGATGTCTGTGATATAAACAACCCCACCTATTTACATTTCCTGTGGAAGGTTCTTCGGAATTAACAACTTGTTGGTAAGGTCAGGCAATCTTTTGAAGGTTGTGCTTCTCCCAGGACTCCATGACATTCACGATGACCTACTTTGATTCCTGATTGTGAGACAATAAGGAAGAAGTGGAAGGGTTACATCTATTGAGAGCCTACTATGTGCTTTTCTTAATTTTTCTTTAATTATCACAGTAGAGATTCCTAATGTTCAATGAGGAATAGGAGTTAGTGTTTGAAGATCCTAATACCCTAGAAAGTCCCCAGGCATCCTTGGTGGAGTTGAGAGAAAGGAGCAGCGATATTATAACTTAAAGTATCCTCCAAGTTGTGAGCAGGGCATTAGAAACTGGGCCAGGGTTGCAGAGCCAAAGGAAAGTGGCAAGGCCCATGCCAGGTCATTCCGGGGAGTTCTGCGGCAGACTCGACAGCTTTTCTAGATTCCTGTGGGGCTGATGTTGGAGCACTGCCCAATTGAGATGAGGGAAGAGGGGCCATCCCCATCCTCTTGAAACTGATGCAGCCAAGCTTTCCATGTCAACCTTCTGGGTCAGCTGAGTAAAGCAGCAGTCACACCCAGTCTTGTAGAGGGAAGTCACCATCACTTGTCCTTACCCTGTCACACGGAAGTAGGTTTGTCAGACAAAATACAAGATACCCAGTTAAATTTGAATTCCAAATAAATAGCAAACCTTTTTTGATGTGAGTATATCCTAAATGCTGCATAGGACATAATAAATGCTTTAAAAGATGTTTGTTTATTCAAAATTTGAATTAAGCCAGATGCCCTGTATTTTTATTTGCTAAGTCTGACAATTCCTTCCACAAGTCAATAGATGACTTTTTATAAGTGTGTCTTCCTGCAGATGGCAGGAGGTGGCATGGCACAGCACAATCTACAGAATGGACGATGACTCAGAGGGGTAGTGAGCCTCCCACCACTGCGAGTTCACTCGGCTGCTCCCATTCCCTCCCTACATTACTAAGTTCATAGGGATAAGGAGCATGGATCCTGAGGCACACTGCCTGAATTTGAACCCTGGTTCCACAGCTGGCTGGGCGTATAGCCGTACATTAAGAATGGAATCTCTCTGTGTGTTTCCAGTTTTCTCATCTATAAAATAAGGACAATAATAGCAATGGCCTTATACAGTTATTTTGAAACTTCAGAGTGCTTAGATCAGTACTTGGCTCATGGGAAAAATTAAAAGTTATTAATTATAATTGTCATTATCATTCCCTGATAACTGTATATAAAAGGAATTGAGCTGGTGAGAAGCATGTGATTACATCAGAGTTGGGGCAGAATTTTGGGTCTCAGAAGCCTTCACAGAACTACTACAGTTCAGAGAATAGAAAGATTTGGGGAATGTTTAAGGGAATCCTTTTGCTTTAGAGGTAAAAGAAAGCTCAAAGCCAAGGAAGCCAAATGACTAGCCCCAACCTTCATAGTGTTTGAGGGCAAGATCTTGGGGCAGATCTTGCAGATGTAGACAGAAGAGCCCAAAGGAATGGTGGAAAGAACTCAACAAGAATCACAGAATTACAGCATTTTAAAACTGCCCAGAGTGGCCATGGCAGGACCTTCACCAGAGCTAGCCTCAGGCACAACATGGAGAGGAGTCAAGGGTTGTTGGCACTCTAGTCCCGGTTTCGCCCTGGTGCTCACTAAACATCTTTTGGCAAGACTTGCCGTCCACTGACCTTCGGTTTTCCATCTCTACAAAGGAGGTAATCATCTCAGCTCTGTCTGCTTCCTGGTGCTGTTGCGAAACCTTTGGAAGGAATGACACCCGGCTGCCTCCCAGGAACTTGCTGCCCCGCTCTGCCCTTGCAGCCGCTCCCCTGCTCATCAGAGCACGGCCTCTCTCCACGTCCTTGGCCTCCAGCCCTCAAAGGCTGGGGTATCTGGGCCCAGCTGTCTGATGACCAGCAGATTCCAGCATGTGGGGTGAGGGTGGAGACGGCTCGTTCTTGCTGGGTTGGCCTGCACTGCCCATCAGCCTAGATTCAAACCAGGCAAAGAAGCCCTCTAAGATCAACAATCAGCTGGTGCTTGTGTGGATTGAGCTGAGTGACCTTGATAAAAGAAAGTGTGATCATGACATTCACCACCCTAACGCTTGCCTGCGGTTGTTAAATGGTCCCCATCTGCATGGCCATTTATTTCCTCTCTCCCAGACTACTGAACCCTGGCTTTTCTGTGCCCAGTCACTCTTAACCAAAGCCATTCTTTACATAGCCACAGAGTGTGCAAACACCCTGGATGTACACCCAGTTCTGTCAGTGCGCACTTTAACTTTGATCAGACTCCCAGAGAGGTCGGTAAGCACCCCTCTCTCCAAAAATTTGCAAACCTCTGCTGTCCAGGACAAAGTTCAAGTTCCTTAGTTTTAAGGGCACATAGCCCACCATGGTAAAGAGCTTACCTGTCACATCCTCATTCTGGATCGCCACCCCAGTTGCTCACACACCTGGCTCTTTTCCTCCTCCTTGTCTTTGCTCAGACCATGCTCTCTGCTTTGAACTCTCTCCTTCCAGTGCTTCCCAGAGACCTCCCTCACCTGGTCAGCTGTCATTTAACCAGCAGAGATCCATCAAGAGTTCCTCCTCCAGAAGCTTCCCTAGAGTCTCTCCCCACCCTCACCCTGGGAAAAATGCCCTTTCTGGGCTCCTCCAAGGGACATTGTGCCTGTCTGGAATTGCCCAGTGCACACAGTGCTCCCCTGAGAGGAAAACTCCTTGAAGACAAGACCGTGACCTATCCATCCTTTCCTTCCCCACTTCTCTAATCCAGTGGTGCTTGGGGACCCGCAGCACCAACTTTAACTAGGATCTCGACAGAATCGTAAACTCTCAGGCCCACCCCAGAGCAACTGCATGGGAAACTCCAGTCAGCAAGCAGTGTTCCCTAGCCCTGCAAGGGTTCTGACCCACTCGAGCCTGAGGACCAGCAACCAGAGAGACTCCCCCAGCTCTCTTCTGGCCTGCTAGGATAGTTCCTAATCCAGCCCCCTGCTTCTGCCCCATCACCTTGCAATCTTCTCTTCATAATACCACCAGAATGATCTTTTTACAGCATGTGAGGGCCCTGCTCAAAAGCCTTCAGTGACTCCCTTCGGTACCTAGAATTCATTTCAGCCCTTCATGGGGCCCTGCATGGCCCCTCACATCTCCCCTCTCCCCATTCTCTGTTGCCAGGAATGCTGGCCTGCTTTGGGCTTTGAGGTCCACATCCTCCTCCCTCAGGCTGTGTGCTGGGGCCAGGGAGAGGGCCCTGAGTGACTCACCTACTTGAGAGACAGTCAAGTAGAAGAGACAGACTTGGACATAGACAGCCAGGCAGTTTACAGGAAGCAGAGCAGTGGAGCTGTGTACATGCTTCAGAAGCAGCAAAGATGAATTCCACTTGGGGACTTCCACTCTGCAGCAATTTCCAACTGCTCCTAAAGGTCAAAGCTTTGTTTGTTTGAACTTTATAACTCTAGGTATTCCATCACCCTGAGCCTCAGTCCCCACATCTCAGCCAGAGCTCATGCCCACCATGTTGGGAGGAGCACACAAGAATGTCCAATAGTTCCAGCATAAGCTAGAGCTGATAACTGTTGGGGACATGTTCCAAAACATTCCACGGATGTCCAAAGATGTGGATAATGCAGAATCCTATAGAAACAAGTTTTTTCTATACATACACACCAATGATCAAGTTTAACTTGTAAACTAGGCACAGTCAGAAATTAATAACAGGAGCTGGAGCAGTGGCTCAGCAGCTGCCGCGCTTGCCTGACATGTTCAAGGACCCAGGTTTGAACCCCAGCATCACATTCACAACGAAGTGTCGGAGCAACAAAAGCCACATGAAAAACTAAATAAATGTGAATCTCTCTTTCTCTCTCTCAATGTCCCTCTCCCTCTTTTATAAAAAAGAAATGAATAATAATCACAAACAAAATAGAACAATTACCACAGTGTACTTTAATAAAAGGTATTTACAACTCATGAATTATTTATTTCTAAATTTCCCGTTTAATCTTTTCAGACTGAGATTGGTGTCAGGTAGTGGAAAGTGCAGAAGCACAGCAGGGTGAGAGGAGAGGGGCTTGCTCTGTGTAAAGAACGCTGGGCACGGGGCAGGAGCTCCCTGATTTCTTGGCTAGCTTCAAATCTCGCTGTTGTGAGGACCTGTTCTACCTGAGCTTCAGTGGGAAACTTAGTATCTCCTGAAAAAGAAACTGAACCTTAGGAAAAAACTTGAGGTTAGGGTGAAGGAGAGAGGAAAGTTCCCTCCACACTGATAAATCTCCCTCCCGTGGGTGTCGCAGCAAATGTGAAAGTAGAACTCCCTCTTGGCCCCCTGCTTACCAGAAGGGGCAGTGGGGCTTGCAAAGGTCTTACAGAAAGAGCAGCAGCTGAACAGGAACTGGGGTCACTGGTTCTGGGAAGCCCTGAGCTCACGCAGAGCCTGGCAGGCCCCCATGTTTACAGACTCCATGGCCCCTGCACCTACACCATGTCAGGCACAGATCAACTCACCAAGAGCTCTTGGAACAATCCCTGGGGCTGACAAAGTTGAACAGAAAGTCAGCGTCCCTTCTCTGGGGCCCAGGGCTCCCAGCTTTCCACACAAACATCCTTGCTGCGGCCACTGGGCGGAGGTGGGAGACAGCAGGCTGGATGGCTTGGATATTCACTTACTCACTCACTCATTTCCAACGTCCTCCCTTGCTTACTTGGAATGCATATAGTGGGAAAGGGTGGGGAAAGGGTCACTATGAAGCTAAATGAGAACATTCACTCATTCATTTATTTAATGTATATAAACCATGCACTGCTGTAATAAAATACTAATGGACTCTTATTGAGTGCCAATTATACGTCAGGAGACTACGCTAACTACTTCAGTCCTTGCAACCATCCTCCGAGGCAACTGCTCTGATTTCCATTTACAGATGAGGAAACTGAGGCTCAGAGAGGTAACTCACTCAGAGCACAGCTCATCAGTGGTAGAACTGGGATTTTGCTGAGCAGATTGCCAGCTGGTCCTGTGCTCCTAGCCACAATGTCCAATTGGGCTCAAGTCCCATTTTTTGCACTAGAGTGTGGGATCTGAAAGGTCAGGATTGATCATGTATTGGCCTCTGAATCTGCAGAGCCTAAGTCATGGCCCAGTATGTAGCAGCTGCTCACTTAATGTGGGTGAACAACTTGAAACTCTGAGACAAAATGAAATGAAGCAGTCTGATGGGGAGGCAAGAAAGCCAATCAGCAACATGTGCTGTAACAGGATTTACAACAGACGTGCCTACAAAGCACTCTTTGGGTATTGTGCTGGGTCACTGTGTACCAGTTAGGGTCGGAACATCCCCAGTGGCTCCTACTAAGTAGCATATTTTGGGGAGGACTTACTGCAAAGACGCAGATGTAGAAGGGTGACGAGGGAGAGCTTAGCAACTGCTGAAATATTCCTATAACGGGAGGAAGAGTTTGCAGAGCTAGGACCACTCACCCTGGGAAGAATAAAAGGAGAACCTAAGGAGTGTACCGCTTAGTTGACCAAGGACATCCCACAGGGGAGAAGGTGTACAGAGCCTTGTCAGGAGTGCCTGGAGCATTCTAAATGCTTTGGGATAGCAACAGCACAGGCAATAAGACACTGGAAGTAGGTCGGAGGAAGAGGTGGGGCTGGGTGGTGAGCTAGGGCAGGGGGCATTCTGCAAGCACTGGGGACCCCTGAAGGCATTGAAGAAGCAAATAACTGGGTGGGGGGCAGGCAGTTGGGGCAGTGTCTCTTAATGCAAAGTGGTGCGTGATTCAAGAAATGAGAAGGTTCTTCAGGCACTGGGACCACTTGGGAGCCTCCTGCAGCCATCCTGGAAAGACAAGGCCAAGGGTCTGAAGAGGTAGGGGTCCACCGTCCCTGGAGTAAGAGCGAAAACAAGTCAGATTTGCAGGTGTCACAGGGCCTAGACCTACTTCCCCACAGTGCCTTTGTCGTCCTTCAAGACGGGAAGGGTGGCTGCTGGTCAGCCCTAGAGCTGGCCGGTACTGAGGATAAGAGGGATGCCATGACGTCTTGGGAACAGCTCTCTACTGGGTTTCTCTGGATGGGAAAGGGCATGAAAACTTGCAAATCCCCAGGGGGGAAAGTCTGCATTGAGCACACAAGGAGGAGAAAGAGAAATAGAGGTCAGAAGATAAGGAGCTGCCTTGGGTCTTAGAATGTTTGGGTGACCCTGCCTGGGCAAGAAATGGACCCCAAAAGGCGAAGGTGTGCACATCTGATGCTAGGAAATAGAATAAAGGGAAATTCGTATATTATTCTCATTTTTTCTTTCTTCTTTTTTCTTTTGCTGTGTTGAATACCATGGAAGCTGGGAGAGGAGGCAAGTAGGAAAGATTAGGAAGATCAGAAGCAAATGTTTCTCAGGAAATTAACAACTTCAAATGTCAAAGAGGCTGGGAGAGTACTCCAAGGGCCTGCAGTGAGCCGAGAAGAGGGAGCAGTTTGTGCTTTGGGAACATTGCAGAAGGCTGATGTTTGGAGGTGGGGCATCTTTAAGCTTCTAGAGATAATTTTGGTGGTTGTGTTTTTCTCCCCCATTGAAGTATAAATAATCACGTCTGATTTCCTTACACAAAGGTGGATGACAGAATAATGAGATGGGAGGCACAATGAGAAAAGGAACACCTCACATTGCACCTTCTAACAGGGCAGATTCGGGCCTGTGATCTCTAACCTCTCCTTCTAAATGGAGAAATAGGCCCAGTGAAGGGGAAAAGAGCTTCCAGAGTTGTGTGGATACATTCCCACCTGCATTATTTCATTTGATCCTTATTACAGTACTTCAGGCCAATATGGAAAGGAGATGGTGGAGTGGAAAGGTTGCCAAATTGTTCTTATAAAGGGCCCAATAGCAAATATTTCATGTTTTGTGGGGTCACTTGGGATCACTGTTGAATATTATAATTTTTTACAGTCCTTTAAGAGTGTTTTTAAGAAGGTTTTGACCATTTTTAGCTTACAGGCCATACAAAAACAGTGTTCAAAAACAGGCTTTTATTAAAATCATGGTATTGCATTTTGACCTGAGTTTGGCTGTGTGACTTGTTACTTGATCTCCCTTCCCTTGTATGTAAAATGGCCACAACTACCTTACTCTACCTTACTTGGCTTATAAGAAGATGGAAAGAGATACTGCCAAGTACCAGGTTCAAATCTTCTCTGCCATTTATTTGTAGTATTATCACAGCTAATTAAATTCCCTAAGCCTCAGTTTCTTCATCTGAATAATGAAGATAATAGTACCAATTTTATGTGATGGTTGTATGGACAATGTGACAAATATGTAAATGTCATAAAATAGTGCCTGGCATACATAATTTTACATATTATTATTCATATTATGCAAACACTTAAGATACCTGGTACTTGGTAAATGGTGGCTAGCTATGTTCGTTCCTCAATAAAAAGCAGACTCTTAAGAAATTAAGGAAGCTCAGGCCATGTTATAACAGCCTAGTCATGCCAGGGTTCACCTACAGTTCACTTTTAAGTCTGTCCTACAGGATAAAGCAAGCAGGATTGACTGCATGAAAGTGAGCTCTGTTTCTCTGCCCATGTGCAGCCCTGCCTCACCATCAGATAAGCTCTTGCATAACTTAAGTCCATTTCAATCTTAGCAGAGATCTATGTACACACACACATTTGGCAGCCATGGGCTGCAGATCTGGTGCTCTGGCTTGTGATTTGAACCATGTTATCAATACTTGTGAATATAAACTTGGGAGATCAAAGCTGGCCAGGCCAGGAAGGCTAATATTTAAATTCCTGTTTTGCAGGCACAGCTCTGAAATTCTGTGGCTCAGAGTCAAGTTCATGTACAAAATCAAGTCAAGCATGTATTTGACAGAGTTGTAGAGCTCTGGAGTGTGGGTGAGGTTTGCATTCGGTAGAAACTGGGGACCCGCCCAGAATGGAATTCTGTGAAATTCTAGCCTAGGAGAGTTTTTTGGTTCAATGCTCTGCACAGCCAGTTGGAGCAAACACATTTTCATGGCCAGGCTTTGATAACACAGAGGAAAAGTTTTCAGTCTCTGGAGACATGTTCTGCTGCTTTAAAGCTGTAAGACCCAGAAACACTGTCACTTACCTTGCCAGGAATACAAAAACCAAAGATAATCTGACAGACTCCCAACAAAAGATAGTTATGATTGGGTATTGTTCTCATCGTTCTTATGGTGCCATTCTCTTACTACTATAGAATATGCAGACCAAAGACTATCGCTCAGAATAGTAAATCATTATTTTGCTCATTTATTTCAAGTAAGTTAATGTTTGGTGGAACTTTTCACATGCTGGATAGAATATTACATTTATTTTGAGAGCAAAAATGAATAAGATGGGGGCTGGAGCGATGGCTCAGAGGTTTTGGTGCTTGCCTGGCAAGCACGAGGGCACGAGTTCAAACCCCAGCACCACGTATACAACTAAGTGTTGGAGCAACAAAGGCCATGTAAAAAACTAAATAAAGTTGTTTCTCTCTTTCTCTGTCTCTTCCACTGTCCCACTCTCTTAACAAAAAAAAAAAAAAAAAAAAAAAAAAGAAAGAATGAAAGAAAGAAACAAAAAAAAGACTTCATTAAACCAAAAAAAGAATAAGATGGGCCCTCGGGGAGAACTGAGAACTATCTGGTCATTGATGATAGACTCGTACTACTAGTTATAATGTCATGCATTTGACTTGCAAACAGAGTATACCAGCTCTGCAGATCACAGGTAAAGAAAGAGCCATTCTTGGACTGGAGCAATGGCTCAGCGGTTACAGTGCTTGCCTGGCATGCACGAGGATGTGGATTCAAACCCCAGCACCATGTACACAATGAAGTGTCAGAGCAGTGAAAGCCACATGAAAAACTAAATAAAATTGATTCTCTCTCTCTCTCTGGGAAAAAAGAAAGAGTGATTCTTCCTGGTAACAGTGGATTAGTCTTGCTGGAGGAGCTGAACATTCAACTCCTTCCTGAATGTAGTGTAATGAATGGCCTAAGATTACAGAAATGTTGGTTCAAATCCTGGCTCTGTCTTTTCAAATTGTATCATAAGGAGCAAATAGCTTCACCTCATTGAACCTCAGTTACCTTATCTGCAGAATGGGGTAGTTCTAGGATCTACCTCAGGAAAGGGGTGGAAGAATTAATGTGATAATCCACATAAATCCTGACCGCTGTTCTCTGTTGAGTTAGTACACAGTAAAAACAATCTGGCTACCATTTTCATTACAAAAAGGAACACACTAGCCATTCATCTTTAAAACATGCTATTCTTTCTTATTTTTGCTGATGTGTAACCACATTCATTCTGTCTTACATCCATGTAACATTTTTCACACCTTCATAAGTTGAAACAAGCAAAATTTCAATGTAAGCCCGATTTAGACAAAAATGACAGTTTCCTAGGCTTTTCATTGCACCTGCTTCTGCAACGTGTCATTTGATCTCCACTTCTCTGTGTGTTCACATCACTGAGATTTCCTCCAAGGTCACTTTCCGAAAAGCTCTTTCTCCCCTACTTCACATGATGTGATGCAAAGATAGAATCAAGTTCAATGATCACTCTTGTTTAGTGCAAGGGTAAGCATGTGGTCTAAGCGGACCAAAGAGTTGCTTCTCTGAGATTTAATTTATGTGTTTATTGACTTAATTTATTATTTTTAAAAAGTAGATCTTTAGAGAACTTTGCTATCCTTTCTCAATCTCTAGTTGTGGGATAGTAAATGATGGAGTAGTTGGTGGCTATATTTTCTACCCTTCATTTATTCAGTTAATATCTATTCAGCACCTTTTACACAGGGAATGTGCTGGGTGCAAAAGATATAGACCAATATATGCATGAAGCTCTTGCCCTCAATGAACTTCATTGTACTGGGAGAGTTAGCAAGAAAATAAATACATAAATAGGTTATAGCAGAGTGTAATAAATTCTGTTCTAGGGCCATGTTGAAAGGGCCAGGATACGCAGCCAACATATGGATAGAAACAGAAAGCACTGGAAAGACACTAGTAGGGATTTGAACATCTGAGTCCAGCAGTGCCTGAAGCCTGCCTCTCACCGCCCTCCCAGCACCCTTGATATTCAGCTATTTCTTGAAACTAATGGGCTATCAAGACATTTCTCTCATTGTGATAGTACAGTTGAGTTAGATTTCTCTCATTTTCAAATATAAGGGTCCATTCTAACAGCAGTCTAGATGAGAGCATTTTATTCTTCCCAGTGTAAATTTAAAAAGAACTTCTTCTGGGAAATGGGAAAGTGGGTCTGATACTTGAGCTACATCAAATCCTTTTTGGATATGTAGCTTAAGCATAAATCATAAGTAACTGATGTAACCTGGGATGTTGCATGAGATTACAAAAATAATTTATCAGCTATAGTTGGGTCGTTGCTGTCATCACCACCTTTGACAACTTTTAATAGTCAACAGTATGGAAAGTTGGATAGGATCAGAGTAACCGGAACCTGGACAGGACTTTCCGATCCTGAAATCAGATCTTGTCTTCCAGATGTTGAGATGGAGGCCCAGAGCCCACATATGACATGCTCAAAGTCAACAGCTTGAGAGCAGCCAGGTTAGACTTGAACACCAGACTGCTTACTCTCAGTCCATAGCAGGCTACCATCAACTCACTGGTTCAATCAGCAATCATCTTGGGTGTCTACTAGGCCATGTTTTAGGTGCTGGGGTCATAGTGGTTCCTGCCCTTACTGATTCACTGTGATTGTGAGGATAGAGATGATAAACAAATAGAAAATAATTTGGTGGTACCTGTCAGGAAGAACCTAAAAGAAGGTGAGATGAGAGAGCGTGGTGAGTGTGCAGGCATGGGTGGTCATGATATTCTATGTTGAGTGGTCAGGGAAGGCTACCCTGAAGAGATGCCATTTAAGGCAAGGACCAAAAGGACAGAAGGACTCAGCCATGTGCAGGTGTGAGGGATGAATATTCCAAGGAGAGGAGACCCTTGATGCAAAAGCTTCCACCTTAGGAGGAACAGAAAGAGGACTGGGGCAGCTGGAGCACAGCGTAGAAGGATGAGAGGGAGTTGGTGTGACCTGAGGTTGATGAAGTCAGTGGGGACCAGATGGTGGCTTTGGGGGCCCAAGTAAATGGTTGGATTTTGGTACAAAGTATGTCAGAAAGCCATTTGAACAGCTTTAAGTAAAGGAGCAACATGGTTGAATTTCTACTATAAAACCTGATTCTGTGAGAGAAAATCATGGTCAGCTATGCGTCTGACAGGAGTCTACATCCAGGATTACAAAGAACTCAAAAAGCGTAATACCAAACACACGAATAACCCAAACAATAAATGAGCAAAAGAGCTAAACAGAAACTTCTCCACAAAAGAAATGCAAAAAGGCCAATAAATGTGAAAAAAATGTTCAACATCTCTAGCAATCAGAGAAATGTAAATCAAGACTTCATTAAGATTTTACCTCACTCCAGTCAGAATGGCAAAGATCAAGAATACAAAGAACAGCAAATGCTGGAGAGGGTATGGGGAGAAAGAAACCCTTATTCACTGTTGGTGGGACTGCAAACTAGTACAACCACTCTGGAAAGCAGTACGGAGACTCCTCAGAAAATTAGGGATGGAATCACCGTGTGACCCAGCTATCCCACTTCTGAGTATTTTCCTGTAAGATGTAAATTTGACATACTATAGCAACACAGCTACATTAAGCACAATTCTCAGTAGATAAATTATGGAATCAACCCAGATGCCCATCATGGGATGAATGGATCAAGAAACTGTGATACATATCATAGACTTCTACCCAGCTATTATAGAAAAAATAAAATCATGGCCTTTGCTGGTAAATGGATAGAAACAGAGAAAATCATGTTGAATGAAATTAGCCAAACCCAGAAACTTAAGAGTCAAATATTTTCTCTCCAATATAGGAGTCAGAGAACAGTAAGTTTATACTATAGACTCATCAAACAGATTAGCAATGGAACTGGGGGCAGCCTCACAGAATGGGGGTTGGGTGGGGCGGTGGGAGGGGGAGATGGTGGGGAGACTAAGGGGGCGAGTAGGGGGACATATGGTGTGTGCAGGTATGAAAATGCAACAACAACCCCTTCGAGGTGTAAAACTATAATGCACCAATAAAACTGATTCTGATCACTTTTTGGGCAACGGGAGTTTATTTTCTAAACTTACTGCTCTCTGACTCCTATATTGGAATCAAAATAAGAGAGGAATGTAAACATTTTTAAAAAGCTAAGAATCTGGACTGCGGAGGTGGAGAGGAACAGGGAGTGAGATGGCTTGTGGAGGTACAGTGCATAGGACCCGCTGGTGGCTGGCGCCTGGGGCAATGGCTACACCCTGGTGTTTGTCTTAGAAAACTGAATGGATGGAGCTCCAGTTGCCCAATCCTTAGCGCGTGGTACTCATAAGAAAACTGAATGGACAGCTTTGCCGTTCACGGAGGGAAACAGGAAGATAAAAATCAAGGAGAAAAGGCAAATCAAGAGTTCTGTTTTGCCCCTCATTCAAAAGTCTCGTTCAGAAGAGGTCAACAATGACAAACCTGAGAAGGAATGAAGAACCTTGGAGGACGGAGACTATGGGCGGCTCCCAGTTGACACACTGGCCATCTAAGCCTGGTATTCCCTGTGGACTAACCGGCGTGGAACAGCCTGAAAGGACACCACCTCGACAGCCAAGCGCAGAGGCACCTAGAGATCACCAAGAGGCCCAGGCTAGCGTGAAAACTGACCAGGGCGATCTCCACTGAGAGGGGCACAGTGGGGTGGGGACACTCCAGCTGGAGGAAGAGCTGGACCTTAAAGGCCAGGGGGCGCTCGTAAGAACTCTCAGTCTGGAATGACAGGTCGGCATCTCTTTTGTAGGTAAGAGGTAAGTGTAAGGAAGATCACCACGTAAAAGAGCTGGGAGGAAAAAATCAACTCATTAACCACTGAATTAATCCAGGCATTCATACATCCATTCACCAAATCCTCATTGTGCCAATATTTGGAAACATTATTCTGTCTAAGCACTTCATGAACAGGACCACCCTCCAGGAGCTCAAATTCTAGCCAGAGACAGACAGTAAACAAACAACATGCCCACACGTCAGGGGCAGATAAATACTGGGAGTAAAACCAGGCAACATGTGTGCTTCATGCACCTTGGGCATTTTGTTTGCTGGCAGTGAGGCCTGACTGGTAAAGAGGGTGGCAGCCCAGTCCTTCCTCTGCTCCCTGAGTTCTGCCAGCTGCTGGCTGCTTCCCCTCCAAGGAAGGCTTCTCTCACTTCTGGGCACACATGGCTGGAGCTGCTTGCATGGGGTGGGGGAGGGGAGGAGGAGGTCAGAAAGGTAACAGGACCAGGCCTTAGAGAGCCTGTGAGCCATTGTCAAAGCGCTGGGCTTTCCTCTGAGTGGCTGTGTTTGCCAGAACCATGGGAAGTGTGAGCAGAGAGAAGCTCCCCGGGTTTGTTTCCAGCCCTACTTCCCCACCTGTGGCTGACCCTGCCCTGGTTTGGCCAATACATTCTGTCCAGGTGGGTAAAGATAGCAGAACTTTCCCTCTCTGTCTCTGTCTTCTCTCTCTCTCCTCTGTCTCTCTCTCTTTCTCTCTCAGTCTCTAAGATGTCATCTACTAAACCTCTGATTCTCCATTGCTCTTTTACAGAACCTGCCCCTTCCCCCAAGAAATCTTCAGGTACAGCAAGGAGAGGAGAAAACCAACTATTTCCTTCAAACATAACGTCCAGTTTAACCCACTCAAGGTGGTCTTGTTGGTGGGAGGTCTCTAGCCTGAGGGGGAGAGAAATCAGGCACCCTGGCCTCCAGTCTGTCCCTGTGTCTGGGTGACTTTTTCCCCTTTGTTCCTTCTCAAAGTTACCGCTCCTTGGGAAACTTTGAGACGGGTAAACTGCTTAAAAAGCATAGTAGTGCTGGGTGGGGGCAGCAGGCCCAGAGTGGGCCAACACCCAGGAGCAGCCAGGGCCCTGGGGTCCCTGCCGTGACTGCTGGGGAAAGTGCAAGCTCTCCTCGCAGAGGGGCTCTGACAGGCGGAATCCAAACCAGATGTGCACCAGAGAGAGCAGCGCCTATTACAAAGTGTTGTGAAACGGCCCAGGGGAGGTAAATAAGCAAAAACAGGCCTGTTGCCTAGCAGTGCACACAACAAAACAAGCAGCAGCTCGGTGGGCACTGCACGGGGCAGAGCAGCTCCTGCAGTGGGGGAGCTCCGGAGGGTGGACTCTGGTGAGAACCCAGGGGGCCTGCTCCCAGCAGCCACTCCCCTTCCCCTCCTGGCCACTCCTGCTGGGGGCCACAGGGTCACCACTGGATCTGCCCAGCCTGACTCCACAGCCTCTCTGGCTCCATCCAGCAAACCCCACCCTGTCAGGGTCAGGGATTTCTCCTCGAGGGAGGAGAATTGGGTGAGTCTGCACCCACTTCTGAGAACTGTGCTCTGGGTGCATCCACTAGCAGAGGGTGACAACGAGCTGCTGAAGGTCTCCAGTATGTGCTTTACCTGTGACCCTTCATTGTTCATTTCTTCATATTGCATATTTCTTGAGCACCTACTATGTGCCAGGCACCATGATGGCTCCGGGAACAGCCAGAATGGATCAATACAGACCTCTCCTTGCTCTCAAGAGAACCACAACCTACAGGAGGAGACAGGTACCAACAAGAACTCACACTGAAGCACATAATTACAAATCTTGGTAGATTAAAAGAAAGTGGTACAAACCAGTGAGGGTGGGGCCAGGGGGTGAATTCAAGCTGAAGGTTCAGATCAGGTCTCCCTTAGGAGCGGGGAAAAGTTGAGACTTAATGAGTAGACATTATCCCAGTGAAATGGAGAGAGGCCCAGGCTGGGGAAACAGCAGGTGAGAGGCCCTGTGAGAGGCAGGAAAGAGCACACTGGGAAATGACCAGAGAGAGTGGGGGCTGGAGAAGGAGGAGCGGGTGATGAGGTGGGGGGCACGGACCACATGAGCCCTTACATGACAGAGAAGCAGGATTTTGTCCTAAGAATGATGAGAAACCCTCAGGTTGGTTTACTGATAACTAGTTGAGGGAGTTGCAGGAATCCTGGGTTGATCAGATTCACACTGTAGGAAAATTACTCCTGAGTGCAATTCACGATTCTTAAAGGGGACGAGAGAGGATGAGAAGACCAGTTAGGATCCGAGGATTTAGCAAACTGGAACCGGAGAAGTTCATAAACTAGCCCAAGGTCACAGGCAGGGCTGGGATTCCAGCCTAGATTTATGTGTGGTAATAGCCACACTAGTGTCTGGAGGCTCCTGACTCCTGCGGCCTTACTTGTTGCTAAAGCTGCAGAAACTGCCTCAGGCTCCTCCCAAGGAGGAAGCATGGGTCTTCTGAGCTGGAGGACAAGCAAGTGCTAGCCTTGAAAGGGCTAATTATTACAGTAGCCAGAGATGCCTGGCTGCAGCACCCACCCCCCTCCTCCATATACTCACACAAAACCGTCCATTCTATTGTGATTCTACACCCACTCACCCCGCCCCCCTACACACACACAGGCTCCCAGAGCTAGCCATCTTTAGCAGATTGGCATTCTCTAATGACTGCTGATGTGTTATGAACAGAGCACAGGCTTAGGAATCAAGTTCTAATCTGCCTATTATGAGCCTCTTCCAAGGAAGTTGTATGCCCTGGGCAAGTAACTCAAGCTTTGCAAATGGGATAATAATCCTTGACTTTTAACTTTAGAATCAATAGCAAAAATCTCGAATTCTCTGCTTCTTCATCTTCCTCTCCCCTCTTCTCACCCAAGCCACTGACACTTGCTAGAATCATTCTGAGCAATTGTACCTCTAAGGGGAGTTCAGAGGGTGCGGCACCTCAGCTGGAGCAGAACAGGCCAAACTGGAGACTGCAGCTGCCTAGGCCTGATCCTGGTCTCTCTAACCCCTGAAAGGTACCGAAGCCTGGATCCGAGAGAGGGAAGTGTGGGGAAGGTGTGGCTTTGGTGGAAGCAGGGAGTTGATTGATCTTGGAGTTTGACTTCCTAGGAGGCTGGAGACCTGAGCACCTGGAAAGGCAGAACCTCAGAGGGGAATGTCAGCTGGAAAGAGCATGACATGACCTTGAGTGGGTGGCATTCCTGTTGTGTGGCCTGGCCAGCTGTGTTGTGTTGACAGTTAGGGAGAGTCAATGGACAGCCGATCCATTAGAAATGGTCTATACTACATCTTCCTGACCACAGGCCTCCCTCCCTCCTCTTCCTGGGTGCGTTGTGGTCCTGGTTGAAGACTTGCCAACCAGTGACACTTTATTTCTTGATTTTGAAGTAAAGAATGGAGCTCAGATACAGGATTTTTTTTTTTATAAGAATGTGCCCTACACAATAGTAGGCTACAGCTCACCTGCACATGGGCTCTATGGCCAACTGTTGAACTTCCTATTTCTTCCACTCAGAGTCAGTTATCGTCCATAACATGTCGTATCTTTTTCTAGCTTGCAAATCTCTCTGCGGTGTCTCACTAATGGATAAGGAAAGAGCCAATAAGCAAAACTGAATGCTGGGCTAGTATCAGAGACGTCAGGAAGCACTCTCAGCTTACAGAAGATACACATGGGCACATATATGTGCGCACACAGCTTAGTAAACATTCATGGTTCCCCCAAGTCCAGCCACCAAGAGGGCTGAGAAACAATCACATTTTAGCAACAAGTACAAACTAAGTACCCAGGTATTGGTTTCTAAATACCATTCTCCAGTAAAGAAATCAGAACTCATGGGAGAAATACAAGATAAGCCTGGAGTATCTCACAGTGGCAAGAAAAAAAGAAAGAAAGAAAGTGGTAAAAAAAAAAGGAGTATAGAAGCATGTCAAAAGGACATAGGGGCCAACTTGAAAGAGGTCCCAGCAGCTGAGGCTAGGACAGCTTTAGCAGCAAAATAGATAGCAATTATATTTGAATATAACTGAAAGAATAAATATGTGTGAGTCTAATACAAATAAAAGAACAACTGAATAATAAAGAAAGGAGGGAGAAAGGGCCCATCTTCCCTGCAGAAGATTTCTAATAAGTGCAAAAGGAAGAGGAAGTAGAAAATCACCATGAGAACAGTATTGATTTTCTCAGGTCAGATCCATCGTCAAACGCTAAAATTAATGAGTGAAACTTTAAGCAGGAAGAGGATATTTGCACGGCCCCACACGATCTCATTCAAAATATGCATTAATTGCTATGGGAATTTTGACATATGTCCTAAATGCCTTGACAATTTCTCTCCAAGAGGTGGGACGAAATTCTCTTCCTTTGAGAGTGGGCTAAGCTTCATGACTCACATTTAATGAATAGAGTACAGAAAGGAAAAGAGTAGCTTTCCAGTGGAGAAAGCTGGCAGATGGCACTTTGACGAAGTGACCAAGGTTGACCCCACCAGTGGCAGGTTGTACTGACATCTGTACCCATGAGTGATGAGAAGGCACAGGTTTATAGCTCAGTCTAATCATTAGAGTGACAGCAGACAAGTCCAACTTGAAGCACCTCCCACAAAAATATCTGACTGATACTAAGGTCCAGGTCATGAAAGACAAGGAAGAGGAACAAGCTGTCACAGACCAGATGACACTAAAGAACCAGGACAAGGGAGCATAACGTGGTCTGCAAGATTGTATCCTGGAATAGAAAGAAGAACTGGCAGAACAATTGGTGAAACCTGAATCATATCTGCAGTGTAGTTAGCATGAATGTACCAGTGCTAATTTCTTAGTTTTGACAAATATACTAGAGTTATGTAAAATGTTAACATGGAAGAAAGCCAAGGAAAGGGTACATGGGGACTCTCTATACCATCTTTGTAACTTTTCTAGACATTTAAAATTGTTCCAAATTAAAAGTTAAAAATAAAAAAACACAACTGTACAACTGTAAACTCTTCCAGGGAAGATGCCATAATGTATACTTTTCCTCTATCTTCTCAGAATCCCCAGTAGTGCCAAATATAGAAGTCCCCCTTAGCCACAGTTTCACATTCTATGCTTTCAGCTACCTGCAACCAACACAGTCTCAAAAACATCAAATGGAAAATTCCAGAAATAGATAAATCATCAATTTTAAATAAATGTTATTATAGTATATTGCTATAAATTTCCTGTTTTATTATGAGTTATTATATTAGTTACTACACGCCTAACTTATAAGTTAAACGTTTTCATAAGTGTATGTGTGCATACCAGGAAAAACACAGTGTCTACAGAGTTTGGTACTACCTGTGGCTTCAGACATGCACCAGGGGTCTTGGAACTTATCCTCCACAGATAAGTAGGGTGCTACTGTATTTTCAAGGAATTCTTATAGAAAAGAGTTTTTTGGGGAGCACAAAATGTGCTCTGCTGCTTCTGTATCCTCAGCTAACAAGTGGTGGCACTGATAGATGAATGTCTATCAACTGGAAGACAGAAGAACTGGATTCTAATTGAGACTTCATAAAGACTATCATGTAGTATATTTACACAGTGGAATATTACTCAACCATAAAGAAGAATGACATTTGCTGGTAAGTGGATGCAATTGGAGATTATCATGCTAAGTGAAATAAGCCAGTCCCAGAAAGTCAACAGTCAAACATTTTCTCTGATATGCGGAAGTTAATCTAAAATAAGTGGTGAAGACCAAAAAATAAAAGGAAGATCAGTAGAGCAGACAAAAGGGAATGAGGAAAAGGGAGGAGGAGTGGGATAGGGAAAGACCCAACTTTCCTGGGTTCATATGAATATACCACAGTGCATCTCACCATCATGTATATGCACAAGAACTAATTTTAAAGGAGCTATAATTAAATAGCAGAAAGATGAGTAGAGTAGAGGGAAGAGGACAGGGGAAGGGAGAAAGAGAGGGAAAAGGAGTGTACTGGGGACCAAATTAGAAAAAAAAATTATATTCCATGCTCTTATAATTATGTTAAAATGAATCCTAATGTTATCTATAACTATAAAGAACCAATAAAAATAAATAAATAGGGCTGGAGTAGTGGCTCAGTGGTAGAGCATTTGCCTGGCACACATGAGGACCCAGGTTTGAACCCCAGCACCACACACTCATGACTAAGTGGAGGAGAAATAAAACCAGATAAAAAATAAAATTGATTCTCTCTTCCTCTCTCTCTTTCTCCTTTCTTTCTCTTTCTCTCTTAAGATAAATAAATAAATAAATTTGAAACTTTATAAAGTGGAGAAAAAACACCACTTGCCTTGAGAGGTTCCGAGGATTAGATGAGACAACGTATTGTGGGACAAGGTTTTAAAAACTGCAAAGGCTATGTGAATACTCATTGTGATGTTGACAGAGAGGCTGATCAATAAGAAGTCCCATCTGAATGGATCGGTGCCTTCCCGGAGCTCCTCCTCTGACACACCTGTGTACAGAGTTAGTACTCACCTAATCCAGCCACCTGTCCATACACATCCCACACATGTTAAGCACATACAGATCCAGCCCTCTTTTCTTACCCTGAACACCAACTTCTTCCTCTGCTTGCTTCTGCTCATACCTTGGCAGAGCAACGAGGAAATCCTGGTTGTTCCACAGCATAAGCAGCTTCTTTCCACAATACTACAAAACTCTATCAAAGTGTAATATGATGAAATGTCACAATAATAATGTTTACCATTCATGGTAGGGTTCAAAAGGTGATTGAGGATTAGCTCAGTGTTTCCAAGATTTTCATCATTGTTGCTTCACCTTCATGATTTTTGCCGTATGTGATTACCTCCGTGTTACATTTTCACCAATTTGCTCTAACATGATTCAGGGAGCTCCATAAGCCTTGGACGGCTGGTTGCCCTAAATAGGAAAACACACTCTAGAGTTATTTAGCTAGCATTTAGTCAAGAGGTCACACTCCAGAAACAATATTTCAGTTATCTTTATCTCCACCCAATACCAAAAGTTTTGTTGATTAGCGTATTGCATGTTAAAAAACGGTTATGTTGATATAATCATGATTTTAAAGATCAATGAGTTGGTTAAAAGACTGTAGAGATAATCCTTGCCTCTGCATGATAGAACAGAAGATCTGGGGACCGTTCACTTGTTGATCTTTGGCCTGACGGAAGACGCTTTGTTCTAAAATACCATGAGTCCAACCACTGATTTGGAGCACTTGCTTTGCTGCTATGTCGGCCGTGAGAACAGGCTTTTCAGGTCGCCAACTGCATGGAGGACAGGGGCCCTCACTGTAGGACACTGAACTCCATCCTTGCATCTCTACGCTCAAGCCAGGCTCCCACAGCTGCCTCCAGCCAACGAATGAATGACCCAGGAACCAGGAACGATAAGGCATCCAGCTCTTGGTGACGGGGCTCCTCTGCTGAGCAACGAGGGCTCCCCAACAACTCTGCGACACTGTCTTAGAACTGCACTGCAGCCTAAGACAGCTCCACCCAGCCTACCCTCTTCCTTCCCAACCACCTTCACTTAGGGTCACACTTGCATCCTAGCCCGCTCCTCTCCCAGGCTCCCCAGCACCTTCTTTCACTGTCACTTTCTCTAATAAACCCTCACACACTTAAACCCATCTGGTGTCTGCCTCTCAAAGGACTCAGAAGAGTCTGAGTGCTCCAGGAGTGAGCTAAGAGTTAATAAGATCGTGCTGTGGTCCAAAGGTTCGTGTCCTCCCCAAAACTCAGTTAATCACCAAAAAGTGGCAGGGCCACCGGGGCAGTGCCTTAGTCCATTTTCTGTTGCTGTAAGAGGATATCGAGGCAGATACTGGGTAATTTAGAAAGAAACTTGGTTTATTCAGCTCATGAGTGAAGGCAGGGCAATCCTAACTAGGCAGCATCAACTGCACCATGTGATGCTTGAACTCATGGGGCAGCAGAAGGGCGAGCAGGGGCTTACCGAAGGAAGGACAAGGCAGGGGGCAGAGGCTTTTCAGTCACCCACTCTCCAGACAACTCACCCAACCCCATGGTAACTACGCTAGTCCCTTCATGAAGGCAGAGTCCTCAGGACCCAAACACCTCTTCAAGGCCCCACCATTGCTTTGGCAATTGCATTTCAACATGACTTTTGGAGAAGACAAACCATGTCCGAATCATAGCAGGAGGCGGTGAGCTCATATAATCACCCTTGCAAAAGAGATCCCAGAGGGCCAGCTTGTCCCCTTTCTATGGTGAAGGACAGAGCTTCCACAGCAACAGGGCTTGTCCGGGTGATAGTGAGTGAACAGCCAACGTGACCGGGTCAGCAGGGTCAGTTCTAAACAGATTGTTCTTGTAGTCACATTGCAACCCGCCTTATCTCCAAGTCTCATTCTTTGGCCTTCTTATCAGTTCTGTGAGCTGGACACGGGGTCACCTAGAACATAGGGTGCCTTTATGTGAATTTCTTGAAGGCACACCTGTTTGGGTCAATCATTAGGAAGACGCAAACCCTCCTTCTAGCTGAACACAGCCTCCCCTCACGCTGCCTCTCTGTGGCACACATCTGCGTAACTCCGCTTGTAGTACTAGCTATGCAAGGAGCACTCCCATGTGTTTCTTTTCTACAAAGTTCAACAAGAACTGGTTTCTGATTCTAGCAAACATTTTTCTTTTCCTTCTAGATACATAGCCAACTACACTTCCCAGCCTGCCTTGTATTTCTGTGGTCCCATAGGACTGTGTTTTGGCCAGTGGAATTTGGAAAGAAGCAATGTACTTCCAGACTTAGCCCATAAAACCTTTCCCACCGTTAGTGAATCTCTTTTCTTCCGCAGCTATTGGCTGGACTCACTTAAAAGGCTGGGTCATGAGACTGAAGGACATAGTTCATGAGCTCCTAGTTCTTGAATGAGTGCACAAAATACAGTTCTTTCTGCCTCCCTTTGCCAAGAAATAAACATATAATGTTGAGGCACTGGTAGTTTGTACTCACCTGTTAAAGTGATTAAACTACCACGTCAAATACACTATTTTCAAACAAGAATCCTGTTTAGTCCTGGGCTCTATAGATTACTTAATTTTGTCCATGTCTTATCATCCTGATTAAATTGTAAGCTCCTTAAAAAGGAGATTTAGAGTTTAAAATATTTTGCTTTCTTTATTTAATTCCTAGCTCAGGGTAATGCCCATGGATAAATTAGAGCCCAAAGATTCTTTACAAATATGTATTATTTCTCCTTGCCCCAGCTTCCTCTCCAGCAGTGCATATTTCACAGAAAAGAAAACCAAGGTTTGGAGAAACTGAAATGCTAAGAACTACATCAGTATTCAATTCAATAAAATTATGTATAATTCCTGATTCTTAGATAAGCTTTCCATATTAACTACTTAAGGAAGAAATGTTTCCTTTTTCTCCTTCCATAGTTTCCTCAGTGAAAGGAACTTTCTTATCTACTGTTGCATAAAAAATTACTCCAGAATTTAGTGGCATCTAACAAGTTATCCTCTCAATTGTTTGGGTCAGGCATTTGGGGGTGGCTCATCTGAGTGCCTGTGGTTTAAGGGCTTTGACGCTGTAGTCCAACTGACAGCGGAGGCGGGAGTTGGAGGACTCTCCTGGGAGAAGGGGTTGGTGGTCTGCTTCCAAGCTCACCATGGTTGCAGGCCTTGATCCTACACCTAATTATAACCTAATCCTGGACTCGGCATTCCATCCATGATGCATCAATTCTAGCAAGTGAGGATCATTGGAGGTCATCTTGGAGGCTACTTACTTACCACAAGAACTTTCTACAAATTTTCAAGACTGTTATAAAGGGCTACTTGAGTTTCTTGAACTACTTTCTACCTAAGTTCTCCTTCTATTTCTTCTCCAAACCTGTCTGATACGCCAGTGAGTAAAGTAGCTTAGGATATAGGTGGGAGACAGAGGGAATTTTAACAGAGGGAATTTAAAATAAAGGATTGTTAACCAGGTGTCAAAGAACTAAAACAGTAAAAGGAGTTATGAGAATTAGTGATTAGGGAAGCAGCTACCATCCATAGTGCTGGCAGAACAAAGGGACAAATAGAATTATTAAAAGTATTAAAACACAGTAATTTGAAGAGGATCCCAAACAAAAGAATACAGATCACCAGCAAGGGGGCACTGCTCAGCTGTGTCTGAGGTTGCAGGAGGAACTCTGTGGAGGTGCGACCCCGAGGTCTTAGGAGGAAGTGCCAGTAGCTGATACTGGCTTCCCAGAGGGAATTCGGAAAGGCTAGTTACACAGGTATTGAAAAAAAACTTCAGACTCAACTGAAAGACTCTTTGCTGCCAGCAAAGAGGCGAGGCTGGGTGGTATTGGCAGCACAGGGACCTCTCCTGTCTTTCAGCCCTCCCCTCTCTCTAGCACCCTCTACTGGGAGGGTCAAAAAGGTAGCTGCTGGCAAAGGAGAAATGTGATTTTTAAGGTCCCAGTCCAGTGTCTCAGAACAGTCCTGAACAGGGGTGGGCTTTGTGTGACTGTTGAGAAATAGTATCAACAGAACTCGTACATGGGACCATCCCCATCCCTGATGGTACTGATTTAAGGTATTTCCTTAAATATCCATCTATAATAAATGCTGACATTTGCACATAACTCTGCTGTTCGTTCAAACCTACTATCTCGTTTAACCTCGTGAGAATCCTATCTCCACGAAGACACTAGTGCCTAGAAAGGCCAAGTCCTTACCTGAGTCATGTACATATATAATGGTGGACTTGGAATTCTGTCTCTCTGATCTCAAGCTCAGCTCAGTGTTGTTTTGTTTTGTTTTATATATTGCTATACCAAACTATCTTCTCAAGATTTTTCTATAAGTCAAATGCATCAATGAATGATCCTATCTTTACTATTAAAACTTCTATTAACCAGAAATGAGTTCATGGAAGCATATTTAGCAATTCTTATTTTAACTCTCCCTAAATGATTGAAATTTTCAGGACTTTCATTCAACAAATATGCAACGAGCACATTCTAGGCTGTGGACATTTAGGAGATACCACCTTACACAGAATAGAATAGGCTCAGGGATCTCACGACCTAATACAAGAGAGAAAACGTGACATTACAGTATGTAAGAAGTGTTCTTACAGGGATAGTGTAAAGATGCCAATAGCAGAGAGAAGAGCCACTCTGTTCCACATGCGGAAGAGAGAGGACAGTGAAGGTTGCACGGAGGTGACGGGACTAGGGGTGTGGACCAGGAAGAGGGCCCCATCTACAAAAGTTCACAAGGCGTGAAAGAGCAGGGTCGTTTGGGGAAACTGCTTTTATATGTACAAGATGACTCCCTCCTAAAGGACAGGGGAGGGGAGAAGAAGAAGGTGCGGGAAGCCAGGCCACCGGGATCACCGAGAACAAGTTGAATGCAGTCCTGAAGGCAACTGTGGAATCTTGTCTCAGCAGCAAGGCCAGAGTCTGCCCCTGGCCCTCTCAGCTGAGCGCTGAGGTTGCAGAACACAAAACCTAACTATCTCCTAAGGCCCCGGGAGTGAGTCTTCTCCGGGCAGCCAGAACTCAATGATTCCTAAGCCTGTCAATAAAGAAATTTTCATCTTTTTGGGTTTCAGCAATTCACTCTTTGATGTCACAGGGCATTTTTAGGGAAAACATGATCCAAATTTTCCCCCTAATAAATGGACAGTGTCCCCCTCGGAGATTCTGGGGAGGAAAAAGCCCCTCTTTAAAAGCCCCAGGAGACCAGATTTAGGAGCCTCTGTGTTTTCATTCTCCCTCCCTTAACTCTGTGAAGATCCCTTTTTGGAGTTACCATAATCTCAAAATCCCCACTTAAGAATACAGTGCAAAGCGCTCTGGCTCTCCACTTCATAAACTCACCACCTTCTCACCTACCGTGGTGTGACAACGACTGAGGTAGAGGACAAACTCTAATACCTCCCAAGAAAACTGTCTCTGCGACAGCTGAGCACCAAGAACTTCAGGTGGGCATCACATTTTTTTTTTTAAGAGAGAAGGACAGTGAGAGAGAGTGAGAGAGAGAATCAATTTTTATTGAGTTTTTCACATGGCTTTCGTTGCTCTGACACTTAGTTGTGTACGTGGGTGCTGGAGTTTGAACCCGTGAACTTGCGCATGCTGGGCAAGCACCGTAACCTCCAAGCCACCGCTCCAGCCCTGAACATTACATTCTTAAATGTTTTGTACCATTAACAATAGTTTTTTTCAGTGTGGGAGTGGTGGCTCAGTAGTTGGAGTGCTTACTTGACATGCGTGAGGACCCAGATTTGAACCCCAGCGCTGCATACACAACTAAGGGTTGGAGAAACAAAAGACAGATGAAAAAATAAATAAATCGATCGATTCTGTCTCTCTTCAAAAAAAGACCAAAAAAACAAACAACAAACAAACAAAAGAAAAACAAAAAACAAACTGTGGGCAATGTGGGAGTAATTCTGGTTTAAGAACAAACAAATGCATATCATGTTGCTACTTTGCATTTATGACCTACAATAACTCAGCTCCTTAATAAAAAATAAAAAATATTTAAATAAATAAATAATAGTTGTTTTTCTTGGGGGTAAGCTTATCTGGGCATTTCCACACTTTGTGTTTTTATATTTCTGCAGTTAGAATTTTTAATCACTTGTTATTTATATGTGTAATTTCACAAATGTGTGTCTAAGTATATATTTAAACCCGCTGGAGGTGTTATTACTAAGAAGATGTGTGGCATGTGTGATAAACAGACATCAGTGGCTGCAGGGAACTTTCTGCAGCATCTGAGGACCATTAGTAACCCCACCACGGTCTCTCCAGCCTCTTCCAGTTCACCTAGGACCTTGATAGATACGCAGAATCTCAGACCCACCTTGGCCCTACTAAACAGGAATTTGCAATTCCACAGACTCCCTTGTGACTTATATGTATATTAGTATTTGAACAACTCTGGTCTAGTCCAACCAACTTGTGATTCTCCTGCTGAGGAAACAGGAGGGGTAGGGGGAATCCTTCGTCAAAAGTTCATATAACTCATTAGCAGCAGAACTGGGGGTTTCAACTCTTGTCTAGATTCCCAAAGTATACCCTCAAGCTGCCCCTCCAGCTGTGGTCTTCTGAACTACAAATAAGAATTTGGTTTATTTTTCTATATTTATAAGAGAATGCATCCTAGGTCTCAGGGTAACCTGAATATTCTTATGCAAGGTTTGATGAATAGCAGAAGTCACAGAGAAATACGACAGGACAAAAGGGTGTTCCAAAGTCAATAAACCAAGAAAAACTGGCTGAGGGCTCTATGTTCCCATTCTTCCCTGTGACCCTTTGTTTTCCTTTCCTCTGGACATAGGAGAGTACCTGTCACATGAAGGTCTTGTGACCTTCTTCAGGGAAAGGTTAGAAAACCCTTCCTAGGCTTTGTGGCCGTCCCCAGGGGCAAAGGCTGGGGGAAAGTCAGATGGACTTCCTGCTTCTGCTGTTTTTTTAAACATGCCCAGGGGCCATATTTTGAAACAGCTTCTTCTGAACCCAATCATTTCACAGAACTTGTACAGGACTCTTTGAAGGTCATCTGCGTCACACTCAACCGCGCCACACAGCAATAGTGCAGCATCTGAGGCAAAGCTAATGTGACTTGAGGGTGTCTGGATCTGATGACACTGGTGCTAGATATGGTAGGCTGGCACTCAAAATCCATCTCGTCTGCCTTCTCGAAGGTATCCTGATATTGTGGAAGCTGGAAAGATAAAAGATACAGCCTAGGCCATTGCAGCTAAGCTCTGATGGGGTTTAGGTTTGGCCAGTCCGACGCATGGGTATGAATTCTGGAATGCAGAAGTGAGCGGGCACGTATCGCTGCTTCTGCTGCGTCCTCTGTCAGCAGAGCTGTGGGGGTATTTGGTTTCCCTGCAGCATCTCAGTGGTGGGCCCAGTGCCAGGTCACTTGCTTTGTGGGGATCAAGAGGCAGGGCACAGACCCCATTCTGCTGATACTGACTGTAGCACGCGTAATGTGGCTCTTCCAGGTCCTTGTAGATTTGAGGGAGTTTTGGAACAAAAACTTCCATGCCATAGAAGGTCCACAAAAAGATAGGAGAACCAAGGATTTCCCAGGGCTTTGAAGTAATTTCTTCAAGCTCAGTCTAGACCGTTTCTTCAGCCTTCCCAATGACTCTTCAAACTGTTTTAATACTAGATTTGTTTTTCTTTAGGGCGTTGCTTCAGCCTATTCCTTAGGATAAATAATAATCATTGTTTCTCTCATAAAATTATAAGCTGGTGGCAGTCCAATGGTGGCTCTATCCCCCAACTTCATTTAAGGACTCAGTTTTCTTCTTTCTTGGTGTCCTGCCACCCCTGAGCATTGCACAGTTCCATGGGGGAAGCCGTTCACCACCACTGTGTCCTTTATTCCAGCACAGGGAGTTGGAAAGAGGACCTGCAGGGAAAGCAGCTTCCATTTAAGTAAATGACTTAAAACTTTATGTCACCTTCACATATTTGCCATTGGCCATAACTTACCCACAGGACCCTACCTGGCTGTAAGAGGACTGTAAAATGTAACTTCTATGGGGACACCAAATAAAGGTCCCAATAATACTTGGAAGGGGTAGAGTTCCAGTATGAGAAGGCAGGAAACAATGGTAAT
Source organism: Aplodontia rufa (assembly GCA_004027875.1). NCBI lineage: Eukaryota > Metazoa > Chordata > Mammalia > Rodentia > Aplodontiidae > Aplodontia > Aplodontia rufa. Next base: position 60,606 of record PVKS010000675.1, on the reverse strand, counting down.
TGGTGAATAATAATCTCTACCATACTTGATTTTAAAAAATCAGTCCTGCTTTAACTAGCTAAACTACATTCTCTGCAACTGAAACTCACCATCAGATTAAGAGTGGGCTCCCACCTTGTGTTGAATAGAATTAAGCAATAGCTATTGAGTCTAATTTATGTCCCAAGGTCCCATTAGCAAAATAAAAAGTAGCTAAAGACTAAAATGTGGGTTTTGAGAAAATATAAAATATGTGAAAAATCCAAACTAACACACAAGAATCATCTTGAAAAGGAAACAACCTGCCTGAGAGTCTTACTTAGAGTGAGGTGAATAACGAGAAGGGCTTAGCCTGAAGTATGAGTAATGTTAGTAGAAAATAAAGATTTCAGGTTACAGGATACTGCATAATAAATTCTATTTTGGAAGTGAGTGAGAGAAGATAGGGGCAGCTTATTACAAGTGAAGTTTAACTGAGAGACAGATGCTGATATTTGATGGGAGTTTATATTTCCAAGCACAGTATAAGACACTGTCATAGTTTTGGTTTCTCTATTAGCACCTATGTTTACTATAACACATTGTATGAATACCTCAAGTGACTTCTTAGTACCCTACAAGGAAAACACTACTATTGCCATGTAGAGTGGAGGAAACTGAAACACAATGAGAAAAAGTAACTTTCCCATGGTCACGTGGGTAGTTTAAGCGGCTGGGCTGAATTTCAAAGGGAACCTGTGGCCAATGCTCTTTAGTACTTCTCTGCTTGGGAGTTGTTAATAAGTTTAGCTATGGTTACAGCTTCCCCATTTTGTCCTCCAAGGTGGTCACTATCATCTCTGGATCGAAGACTTGAAAATGCACCAAAGAATTCAGACAGCCTATGAAGATCTTATTTATTATTTCTCTGTAAGTGAAAAAGCATAATATTTCATCAGAGCTTATGTTTTGCCCACCATTGTGCTCGGCATATAAGATGTGGTCCCTGCCTTCAAGGAGCTTAAGTGTGCCCTGGGGTAGCATGAGGTAGCACAGCCATCAATATGGGGTCTACAGAAAAACTTCTATATCCTTCCATCAAATATTTAAGGAGTAAAGAGCATATGCCAGATCCAATGTTTTAAAAGAGTCAATAGAACTGACAAGATTTCTGCCCTTACAAAGCTCACAATCTAATGGGTGAAATAGATATTGAAAAATTACAAATTGCATAAAGTGCTCTTAATTTTATATAAGTATCTAAAGCACACAATAAAAAATTTGGCACATGGGCGTTCATTTAAACTTGGATGTCAGAGAACAAAAGATATGTTCAGCTTTAGTCCTGAAGAATGAAAAGAAGTCAAACTGAGTTGGGGGAGAACATTTCGAGCCAAGGGAGTAACAATTGTACAGAGAGGTGGCTTTGTGGGGGTGGCTCTGAGCTCAGTAAGTTGAAGGAACTTTAAGAGAACCACATGACCAGGATATAGTAATTAAAGGGAATCAGAGGCTTAAGACATTAAAAATCAAGAAAGGGCTTGCAACTGAGCCAAGAAGTTTTAGTGATTATAAGTGAATGGGAACCCACTTAGATTTAAATAGAGAAATGACCGTATGACTTATGTATTAAAAGCATCACTCTGGTTGCAATCATAATAGATTCTAGAAGCCAGGCACAGTGGTGAACATCTGTAATCCTACCTACCAGGAGGCTGAGACAAGATGATTACAAGTTCAAGGACAACCTGGGCAACTTAGACCTGGTTTCAAAATAAAAAGGTTGGGAGTCAGCTTAGTGGTAGAGTGTTTTCCTAGCAGACGTGAATGTGTGTGTGTGATAGATAGATAAATAAGAGTGAAAAAAAGGCAAACAACTAAATACTTTTCCTTTAGTCCAAGTCCTTGGTTTTTTTTTTTTGTTTATTTGTATTTTCCTAAAAGAGTTATAATCAGCATACTACAGTGATGTAGCTTCATCAATGTTTATAGTAGCTTAATTTACTATAGCTAGACTATGGAACCAACCCAGATGCCCTTCACTCGACGAGTGGATACAAAAACTTTGGTACATATATACAATGGAATACTACTTGGCCATTAGAGAAGACGATATTATGGCTTTTGAAATCAAATGGATAGAGATGGAAAGAATTAAGCTAAGTGAAGTATCCCAATCTCAGAGACTCGAGGGCCAAATGGTTTCTATCATCTGTGGAAGCTAGAATACATCGGGAAGCAATATGTTAGATGGCTAAGCTAATAATAACCTCAAATTATATGATTCTTTACACAAACAGGGGGATGTTTGCCTAGGATACCTGGAGGCATAGGGTGGGGGGGGCTTAGAAAGGATATTTAGGAGACTGGAGGTTGGGAATATGGGGGAATCATCTCAGAAGGAGATCTCTGACCTCCACGAGATATCCATTTAACTCAGGGGGTCTTCTGGGAGAAACAGAAACATGGGAAACCCAAGCAGGGCATCCATGACATGGCATTAGCCTTGATAACTATGTATATATACATTTGTGCTTGATTGTTTGACAATGTTTCCCCCTCAATTGTAACTCCATATTCATCTAATAAAAAAAAGATAGAGGGACAGTGAGAGAGAGAGAAAGAATCAATTTTATTTTAGTTTTTCTTGTGGCTTTTGTTGCTCCAACACCTTGTTGTGTACATGGTGCTGGGGTTCAAACCCGTACCCTCGCACATGCCAGGCAAGCGCTGTATCCGCTGAGCCACTATTCTAGCCCCTAGTCCAAAACTTTGAATGCCAAATCTCAATTACATTCCACTACATCACAATGTCTATTTTGAGATGCTGGGATTAGGAATCACCAAAACATTTCAGCCTGGACAGCTAGTTACCGTTGAACTCAGCTAGGAGTTACTAGTGGGAGCCTATACACCTTGAAAACCAAAAGAATTGATGGCTCCTTCCTGTTTGCTTCCTGATTAGTTTGGTTGCTGTCTGTGTTGATGAGCAAAGAACACTTGGTTCTTCAGCAGCGGTGTCTTTAAAGAGCAAGTGTTGAATCCACTTTACAGCTCTTGGCAACACTCACGGAGCAGGCTCCATTACACGCCCTCGTTGACACCACCAACCGGAGTCCCTTCAGAGATCTGGGTCCCAGGCAAATGGGACTCATCCTGCAAGCTCAAAAACACCATTATTAGCCAGGCAGTGTCCCCTCTCAGCATTTGAGCTCTGTAGGGTTCATATGCCCACCGTCTAAGTTTGAATGATGCCAGCTTCTTCCCTTTGCTGTCCCAGGCCTAGACGTAGCTGCCTCCTGTAGTTATTAATGCCATAACATCTTAGTTTTCCCTATTTTCCATTTTAATTCTTCAATTTTCACGTAGCAACTCTTTTTATAATTCTCTCTGTTAAACTACTTGGTATGGTTTACCTCCTGGCTGGACCTTTATTGATACAATGTGGGACTTTCCCTCCCCTAATTTTTTAAGAGAGAAAGACAATGAGAGAGATAGAGAGAGAATCAATTTTTATTGAGTTTTTCACATGGCTTTCATTGCTCAGACACTTAGTTGTGTAGGTGGGTGCTGGAGTTCGAACCCGTGTACTTGTGCATGCCGGGCAAGCACTGTAACCACCAAGCCACCGCTCCAGCCCCCCTCCCCTAATTTTTGAGCTTTTAAATAGGTGTTCTTAGTACAACATCTAAAAATCTAAGCCAACTAGATGACAGAAGTAGCCACAGAGCAAGTTTTGCAACCAGGAAAACAGCAGAACTACCTACTAGCACTGCAATTATGAGTTCCAGCAGTCATGATGTTTGTGCTCTGTAAATCTTAGTTTCTTAACCTGTAGTCGACCTCTGCTTCGGAGTCAGTGTGACAAATTGATACTTGCTGGAAACGTAGTGAATGGCAATAATTATTGTTAAAATATCTTACACAGAGAGTGTTTGATTTTAGATAATTTATTCAAAGAAGATTTTAGAACATGCTCTGTAAATGTTAATGCTCTTCTATGCTCTCTTGCTAGCCTCTGATACATGACTTCCTCTCTTATGCATGTTCCGTGAAGTCTCCTGTCTACACACATTCACTTTACCTTGCCTTTATTTACTCCCTTTGTTTCCAGAACCTTCGCAGGATCAGGAAAATGCACTCCCCGCAGTACATGACATTTTAGAAACATTCCATAAGCATTTGTTGGTTCCTCTGCTTGCTAACTCTTAATCCCAGCTTTGTCAGGCTCCTTGTGTTCTCTGACTACCTTGGCTTCTCTCAGGATACCTTGTGACTGGGCCAAAACACCAGGACAAAAAGGCAGGGCAGGAAAAAAGAAGACCATTCCCACAACACCCCATGGCTTCCTACTTTGGAGACCAGCAGCACTTTAAACTTCAGCCAGCTGGAGTCCTATTAGCAGCCCAAGGCTGGGGTGAAGACCCTTTAGCTGTTGTTTAAGAGACAATTAGTGAGTTGATTCCACATCATTAGCATGTCTTAGTTGCCATTTGTAAATCATCACTGGCTTGAATGAGGTGCAAAAACAGCTGGCACAGCTTTTGTTTGGAAATCCATCTAAGTGCCTACTGGGAATCCTGGGGTAAACTCAGCAGGTCAGACAGCTCCCTGCTCCCTGGGCCCCAACACTGCCCATAGGAAGGAAAGACACCAAGACATCTAGACTTCCCCTGGAGCATAGAAGTACAAATATCTCCTTTCCTTTAAGAAAATGCTTGGGGCTGGAGTAGTGGTTCAGCGGTTTTGGTACTTACCAGGCAAGCACAAGAACCCGGGTTCAAACCCCAGCACCACGTACACAACTGAGTGTTGGAGCAACTAAGGCCATGTGAAAAAATAAATAAAGTTGTTTCTCTGTCTCTCTCACTGTCCCTCTCTCTTTAAAAAGAAAAGAAAAGAAAATGCTTGGTCATATTTGAAAACGGAGATTTGGGAGTTAGTTGGGTAGAAAACTCAGCTCCTACACTTAGCTTGGTGACCTTGGGCAGTTTGTTTTATCTTTGTGTTTTATTGTGGGGAACATACACCTGTTCTTATATAAAGACTTTATATTTTTATTAATGCATTATACTTATACATAATAGTGGGGATCATTGTGACATATTCATAAATGCACCTAACATAATTTGTTCCCCAGTGCTTCCTGTTTCACTCCCCTCCTCCCTCCCCCTGATCCCCTTTGTCTACTCTACTGGTCTCCCTTCCGCGTATTAATTATTTTTAGTTGGTACATTTTAATTCTACATGAAAGTGGGATTTGTTGTGATATACTCATACATGCACATAGCATAATTCAGTCAATTTAATTCCACTGTTCATTCTCTTTCCCACCCGCCTTCCCTTGATGCTCTTCCTCTTCTCTACTGTTATCCCTTCTATTTTCATGAGTTCTGCGTATTAGCCCTGCTTTTTGTATTCCTCTTTCCTCTCTGGCTTCTGCATGCATGTGAGAGAAAACATTCAGCTTCACTTTCTGCATCTGGCTTATTTCACTTAGCAGGATGGGCTCCGTTTACCAGCATCCATTTATCTGCAAATGAAGTAATTGTGTTCTTGATGGCAGAGTAGAGCTCCATTGTGTACATATAACACATTTTCTTTGTTTACTCTTCTGTTGACAGATACCTACACTGCTTCCATAGCTTGGCTATTATGAACTGCACTGCTGTATGTAGATATCATTATAGTATATTGATTTCAGCTCTTTTGGGTAAATACCAAGGAGTGGGAAAACTGGGTCATGAGGTGGCTGCTTTCCTAGTCTTTTGAGGAATCCCCATACTGATTTCCATAGTGGTTGTACTCATTTACAGTCCTACCAGCAATGTGTAAGTATTTCTTTCTCTCCATATCCTTGCCAGCATTTATCATTATATTTTCATGGCTGCCATTCTAATCAGAGTGAGATGAAATCTCAGAGTAGTTTTGACTAGCATTTCCCCTCATTGCTAAGGATGTTGAATGTTTTCTCATGTATTTGTTGGTCATTTGCATTTCTTCTTTTGAGAAATGTCTGTTTCATCCATTTGTCCATTTACTAATTGGATCAATTTTTAAAAATTCTATATGTATACTGGATATTAATCCTCTGTCAGAAGAGTACACGGCAAAGATTTCTCTCCCTTTCTGTAGGTTTTCTTTTTATGCTCTTATGCGTTCCCTTTGCCGTAGTGAATTTTTAAAAGTTGACAGTGTCATTCCACTTATTGAGTCTTTTTTTTTTCTTTTGCACCAGGGATTGAAACTGAGGGACACTTAATCATTGAGTCACATCCCTAGCCCTTTTTATTTTTATTTTTTAAATTTTGAGACAAGGTCTGTCTAAGTTGCTTAGGCCTTACTGAGTTGCTGAGACTGGCCTCAAATTTGTTATCCTCCTGCCTCAGTCTTCCAAGCTGCTAGGATTACAGATGTGTACCACCAAACCTTGCATGAGTCTTGGTTTTATTTCTTGAGCTTTAGGACTTTTATTAAGGAAGTTGCTACTTGTGCCTATATGTTGAAGTGTTGACCCTATGTTTTCTTCTAGCAGTTAAAAGGTTTCTGGTCTAATTCCTAGGTCTTCCGTCCATTTTGTGTTGAGTTTTGTGCAGGAAGATAGAAAGGGATCTAGTTTTATCCCGTAACTTTTTTAAAAACTGTCTTTCCTCAAAGGTATACTTTTGACACATTTGTCAAGGATGAGATGGCCGTATCTGTGTGAATTTGTCACTGTATCTTCCATTCTGTTCCACTGGTCTTTAGGACTTTCACTTAATAATTTATTACTTTTTAACAAATCAGAAGGGTATTTGACTGTAAAATGATCGGGGTTTTTCTTGGGCTCAGGGGAGAGGAGGAGGGAGAGATGAAAAGGGAGAGCACAGGATTTTTAGGGTGATGAAACTATTCTATGTGATGCTATAGTGGCTGACACAACACAAAGAGTGAAGAGTGTAAAAACTATGCACTGGAGTTAATAATTGAGTTATATTGGTTCATCCCTTGCAACACTGCATCACACTGATGCAAGATGATAGTGACAGATAGCCAGGCATGGTGGCACATGCTGTTGGAGACTAAGCCCAACATGATGCCAGAGAAAAGGATTAGTGGTAAACAACTCTGTAAGGGGCCCAGCTGGCTTGTAAAAGAATTGGTGGTAAACAACTCTAAGAGGCCCAGCTGGCTTGTAATTAGCAAACTGCCTGACCGCATGACTAAGCTATTTGGCTGCTCATTTGTTACAATTGGTTGAATGTGTTTGCACTGTGTCCCTATTGGTTGTTGTAACAGATAAATACCGGGCCTACGGAGAGAGAGAGATTGCTGACACTGGCGAGAGGAGACCTTCCCATGCAGGCGGCAGAAACGAGACAGAGTAGCCACTAGTCAGAGAAGCAGCTAAAGCAGAAGAAGAAACCCTAACATGCAGGCAGTAAGAGAGGAAGAAGAGCCTCGGTGGTAGAAACAGGGACTCTAGTGCGGCAGTAGAAACGGGGACTCTAAAGAGAGAAAATGTGAATAGCCTTGACTCTAAATGTAAAAGCCTTGCCTCTAGTGAAGAGGAAGGAAGTGGAAAGCCTCTAGTGAGAGGAGACATATGTAAAGGCCTTGCCTCTAAAAGAGAGAAGGCGGAGAAGGAAGCGCTTGGAGGGCTCTAGCCGCGGTAGAGGGAGAAAGGAAACGCTTGGAGAACTCAGGGCCAGTGGGTCTACTTCATTCCCAGTCAACCACGAATGAGAGCCCTCCCGTTCCTGCCGGCTGGGACCGGACACATGCTGAGAAAGAATGGTTACAATTCCAAAGCCAGCCTCAGCAACTTAAGGAGGCCCTAAGAAACTTAGGAAGACCCTGTCTCAAAATAAAAAAATAAAATAAAAAGGGCTGGGGATCTGGCTCAGTGGTTAAGTTCCCCTGGGTTCAATCCCTGGTATTAATAATAACAATAATGATAATAGAGAAAACTATGTGTAGGGAGATAAGTGTATGTGGGAAATCTTTCTGCTCAATTTTCTGTACACCAAAAACTGCTCTAAAAAACTGTCTACTATTAAAAAAAAATAAAAGGAATGTTAGACTAATCACTCCTTCCACAGATGTTCCTGGCACAGTGCGTCTGTAACTTTAAAGTACATATGTATCACATGTAGGTGATGCTATAGGTGTGAGGTAGAGCCTGAGACTCTGCATTTCTTTCTTTCTTTCTTCTTCGTTTTTTCTTTTTGTAGTATGGAGGATTGAATTCAGGGTCTCACACATACCGGGAAAGCACTCTACCACTTAGCTATATCCTCAGTCCTTTTTATTTTGAGACAAGAACTTGTAAGTTACTGAGGCTGTCCTTGAACTTGCAATCCTCCCTTCAGCCTCCCAAGTAGCTGGGATTAATAAGCGTGCACCACTGCACTGGGCTTCAAGATTCTGCACTTTCAACGAGCAGTGCTTTCGTACACAGTAACACTTGGAGAAGCAAGGCTTAAGGCTGAAGCAGTGATTATCAAGATGAAGAGACTAGGAAATGACAGGGGTTCAATGAAGTGTGACAGCTGGTAATATGATTCCCTTCCCTGCCGTTGTCCAGGCACTCAGGTCAGGAAAGAGCCCAGCACCTGGATGCACTAACAGCTAAATGAAATGAATATAATCAAATTTCAGGGACCTTGCACCTAAATGGCACACGGATTCCTTTGCATTTATTTATTTGGGGTACTGAAGAGTTAATCCAGGGGCACATAACCACTTAACCACATCCCTATCCCCAACCTTTATTATTATTATTATTTTATTTTGAGATAGGGTCTTGCTAAGTTGCTTAAAACTTCACGAAGTTGCTGAGGCTGACTTTGAACTTGTGATCCTTGTACCTCCTGGTTCCCTTTAGATTTGTGCATGGCCCTGGATGTCTTTAGAAATAGGATTACCAGATAAAATATTGAACACCCAGTTAAATTTGAATTTCTGACAAGCAACTGTTAATTTTTAGTATACATATATCCCATGTAAATATGCTCCCAGGAACCAATGTGTTAAGGGAGATGCTCTCTTTGCCCACCTTCCTTGAGGGTATGTAGCTATCAGCAACTGTATGAATGGAAAGACTGTGTGTTAGGGATGCTACTTTTCATTTCTATCAATTCACTGTTAACATGGTGCACAGCACTTCACAGTTTATAAAACTCCTTCACATCCCTTGTGTAGAATTTCTCACACTTTAATGTGCATACAAATCACCTGGGCATCTTGTTAAACTGCAGTCTCATTCAGGAGGTCTGAGGTTTCCCCGTTTCCAACAAGCTCCAGGTGATGCTGATGCTGCTGGTGTGGACCGCAATTTGAGTAGCAAGGCAGTAGATTGTATCCTCTCCATTTTATTGTCAATGAAACGAAGGCTTAAATTAAATAGACATCCTCAGGACTACAAAGAAATTTAGGAGAAAGATGAAGGGGAAGAGAGGCAGAGATGGGAGGGGAGAGGGAGAAACTCACGTTCTATATTGGGCTCTACCACGCCGCCTCTGTAAGGGAGAAATCATGGCTCCATATCCTTTTCCATCCTCCACAGCCTATGTCAGTTTGGAAAGATATTTTGACTCTCTGACTCTGTTATTTTGGTTGTAAGACAGGAGGGTGACCACAGTTACATTCCAGAGGTTGCCAGGAGAGACTAAGGAGAGGACCTGAGAAAAGGTCTTATAGTCTATAACACAACACAAATGCTAGTAATTGTTTTTTTAATTAAATCTTGAGAACATCCCCTTTTTAAGTTTTTTTAAGAAAGAGTTAATGGTTTATTTATTTTTTCATCTGGTTTTTGTTTTTCTTCTACTTAGTTGTGTATATGGTGCTGGGGGTTCAAACCTGAGTCCTCACACATGCCAGGCAAGCGGTCTATCACTGAGTCACCATTCCAGCCCTTGAGAAGAGCCCTTTAAAATGTTGTAGTAATGTATGTACACATTATTTAATCCTCGCAACAACCCGAAGCAGTAGGCATTGTTTTACAGTAAAGGAAACCGAGGCACAAGGAAGTGACATGAATAGTCCACAGTTTCAGTGGTAGAATAGAAGCAAAATCTAGATCCTGGCAGTGTGTTTTCAGACTCTTAACCTCTAGCTCTACTGTTTCTCTCTGGGTGTTCTCTCTCGCACCGCGCTGTTTTTATAGATGAGAAATTGAGGTTTAGAGAGGTCAAGTGACTTTTGCAATGTCACATAGCAAGATTGTAAATACATGATCCGCACTGAATCCCAAGGCAGTTGCCCACCCTCAAGGGAATCCACCTCTTTGCCTTGCAGGAATCCAAAAAACCCTTCTGCTTTCTGCCTGGGAATGATTTGAGTGCGTCTCCCAAAGTTCATGTGCTGGAAGCTTTGTCTCAAAGTAGTGTTATTGAGAGGTGTTGGAAACTTTAAGAGGCAAGGCAGGTGCTGGAACAGTGGCTCAGCAGTTACAGTGCTTGTCTCACCTGTGCAAGAACCTGGGTTCAAATCCCAGCACCACAGACACAACTAAGAGAGCAACAAAAGCCAGGTGAAAAACTAAAAATTGTTGTTTCTCTCTTTCTCTCTCTCTTTAAAAAAAAGAAAAAGAGGTAGGGCAATGAGGTCATTCTGAGAGCTGTCCTCAGAAGTGATTAATATAGCACTGTGGGATCCCAGTTAGCTCTTGTGAGAGTGAGTTGTTTAAAAAATACGGAGGAGGGGGAGGAGAAAAGAAAGAGGGAAGGAAGGAAGGAAGTGATCCTTCCTGTGTCACCATGTGGTCTCTTCCGCAGGTGCTCCCACCACTGAGCATTATGATGCCATTCACCATGGTTGCCTGATCTGGGACTTTCAACCTCCAGAACTGTGAAATGAATAAACCTTTTTAAAATAGCAAAGAACTCAGCCTCAAGTATCAAAATACAGAAAAGAGACTAAGATAGCTGCCTATCAGGCAGGAGGTAGTATTATATGTTGGTCCTTGAAGAAAAGGGAAAGGGAGATTTTCAACCCCCTTCCAGCAAAGGCAGGTGGATGAGACCATATCAGCCCCCTGGCCCACTCTCTATCACCCCCAGTCATCAGCCTCCAATAGAGACCCTGGAGTCAGTGTGTATTGGGAAGATACACACTGTGAGGCATATCAAGCCACACACCAAAAGATGGCTCTTCTGATCTTAAGGTGACTGATGGGGCTTCATGTATAGAAAATTCAGACCAGAATTCTAGGTCTAAAGTTTGACTGGTCACATATATTCATGGGAATTATTTAAAGACAGTCTGGTTAAAAGGGGTAGCATGGATCTTGGAATTTGGAAACCAATTTCTGTCTCTGCCATTTCCTAACTGAGTGACAGTAGACAAATTTCTTCAGCTGGCCAAGCTTTGGTCTCCCTGTCCATAAAATGGAGACAGGAAATCAGCTGTTGAAATCCAATGCCAAACAGCGGGTATGCACATACAAATTTACATGCTTAATCTACTATAGACTTACTAGTGTAATAGCAAAGGAAGAGTTTATAATCCAGCTCATGAGCCCACCAGAATCTTTCATTATGTGGTGAGCATGTGTTTTGCCTTATTATGCAGCCCTCTCAATTTCTGCTCTGGGAGACCAGCTAAACTCTTCTTGAGTGATGTGACTTTCCTCCACCTGGCACACAATAAACTCAGTCCTTTTTTTTTTTTTTTTCCAAACTCTGATGATAGTCATATTTTTATATGACAGTACAAATCACAGAGCATAGTAATGAGTTTGGTATATAATAAACTTAAAAATAAATGGTAGCAGATTGGGAACCTAGCTCAGTGGTGGAGTACTTGCCTAGCATAAGTGAAGTCCTGGATTTGATCCACCACATTGCAAAAAATTAAATAAAAAAAAATACATGGTAACTAGCAGGCACAGCAGTAGTTGTATTGCTATAGTATCAATCTGATTGCAAATTTGTTTTTCCCAAAAGGGTCTGAGTGATCAAGAGCAGGGCCATATCTTGCTCAGCTCACAAAGCCCCAGCACACAGTTCCTGGCATAAGAATGAAAATGAACAGAAAGGTTATTTTTAAATAATAAATCACCCTACAAGTGTGACTTACCATTTTCTAATAGTTATGGTAGAACTGAACTGAATGGAAAGCTTTTCTGGTCCTGAGGACACAGGAAAGGAAGCTCACAATGAGAGTGTATGGAGATTGGTCCCAGAAATCAGAGAACAAAGACCCACAGAGAAGGTGAGGGGTTTTCGTCAGATGGACTCCAGTATATTGGGGAAGGGCTACACAGGGCTGGAGCCTGGAGCTATCTGGGTTTGATTTTGGACATGGAGCCCAAGCAGCAGGTAGGGATGCGTAGATGGATCTTAACATATTTCCTGTGTCCTCGCTGGTGCGAAATGTGCTCTCAGGTTGCACAGCCCCTGTGTCTCCTCCAGTAGGTAGTGGTGGCTATACCTGTCCACCTGTGGACAATGTTGCTCACACAGGTCCCCTCTCATCTTCTTGTAATTGCTAAAGCAACATGAAGCCTACAGTGAGAAAGGGGAGGTTCCTTCCTTGGCCCCAGCAAACACAAGGCCTGGCTTTGAGACACCATTTAGCCCAGATGGTCTTGAAAGCACTACTCCAAGGAGTGTGATCATCACCCTCCACCCCAGCCCGTGGCCCTACTTCCTCTGCAAGCTAGGTGAGGTGCTTCCATTTGTTAGCCCCACTTCCCTCTCAGTTGAGCTGAGAGCCCTGGGCGGTCTCAGCAGAGATAACCAGCACAGCTCCAGACAGCAGCCCCACCCAGTGCTTGTGTTTGCTACCTCCCCTCACAGAAACTTGCACTCAATTGCTCAAATGCATGATTTGGACAATTTCCTCAACAGCCCTTTTGTAGAGCAGCTAAAAAAGGAAACTGTAAAAGCCCAGTCTATACTGAGGCCCAACCTTGCTTCCTTTCCCAACAGTGGAAAAGGCTCACCCCTTGCAGAAACACAGATCTGCATTTGCGCTCCAGCAGAAAAATTGAATTGCTGGTTGGTCCTTAGCTGCTTCTTTTCTCTTTTCATGCCTCAAATTCCTCATTTGTAAAATGAGAATGCAATACATTTGCTTCGTGCTTCATGAGTTGTTTCAAGGACTGAACCCAAAGGAAGTCAGGAAGGAAGGAAGGGAGGGAAGGAGGTTGGTTGGTTTACAGAGTAATTCATTGGTCACAGTAAATGCATAGACAGTATTATTTGACCACCACAACAATCCAATGAGATGATAAGCAGTATCATCCCCATTTAAAAATGAGAAAACTAAGTCACAAAGAGTTAGACTCAAAATTTTATAGCTAGTAATTAAGTGTAAGTAGGAGCAGTGTTTCAAACCAAGTCTGAGTGCCTCAAAAGCCTGATCGCTCTCTTCTTCTGCTTCAACAATCTTTTTTGTTTTTACTTATTTTTTCTTCTCTCTCTCATTTACTCTCTTTCTTAGAACACGTTTTTCTAAATAACCACTTAGGAAAAAGGAACAAGAAAAAATTCAATGATACTGCAGTCAGAAGCAGGACACTAAAGGTTTGAGCCCTGATTTTTTGTTTTATTATTGTTATTTTGTTTATTTTTTTCCCCTAAGGGGACTGGAACCCAGGGGCACACTGCCAGTGAGCTACCTCTCTAGCCCTTTTTGGTTATTACTTTGAGACAGCATCTCCCTAAATTGCTAAGGTTGGCCTCCAGTTTGGGACACTGGGGCTTCAGCCTTCCAGTCTGGGATGACAGAGTTCACTGCCACAACAGCTGAGCCCTGGTCTTTTGTATGAAATCTGAGCCTTACAGGGGAAAAATTTAGAGAATAGGGAAGGTTAGGGAAGCAAGGAGACTTTCCTCTATGAATTTATATGCTGAGGGTCAAAGGCCAAACCATAGGCAAATTTTTAACCCCTGAAGCATCTCCAGTAAATGAAAAGAAAGAAGCTCAACTTTTTCACCTACTGCCATTTCACAGGATGTGATTCAAATCTCACTTGGAGCTGGAATTCTGATCTCTGGCTTTGCCAATTTAACAAGGATACTTTGGACAAAGCCCTTTTGCACCTTCAGTTTCCTTGCCTGCAAAATGGGCACCATAAAAGCATCCCTGCCCCCAGGACTCAGTGGAGGTTAAAGGCTCAGAGCCCTGCGGCTCCCAGCAACTGCTCAGCGATAGGAGTGCTGCTGTCATGGTTAACCTGGTGATTAACTTATAACCCTGGTTTCCTCAAAACTTTCTCTGGTGAAGGTCTTTTGTAAATGTGAACTTTTCCCTTTCTGTAGACTTCCCATGGTGATCTGTTCCCTTTAACTACAGAGGTGTCAAGGAATCTTTGTGAATCAGCCATCAAGTGTAGGCTGCTTGACATGACTGTGGGGTTAACTTACAAGTGACTAATTTTTGGAGGCGCATTTGTACCCTTCCCACTGGTGGCACTGTGGCTGGCTGTAATTACTGCTGATGAGTTTGCTGAGGGGCTCATTAAAGTGTCGGTATTAATATCCATATGAATACTTTCAACAAAACCTTTTGTTCCTGGGATAGGGGGTGTGGGAGGTAGTTACAGGAACTGTCTTGCTTTTCCAAATTTAATTGTCTAAATACAGTGCTGTCTCAGCAATTCAGAGCATTTTTTTTTTCTCTTACCAGAGCTCTGCCAAGAGCCTACTTTGGCAACAAGAATGATTAGTTTGTGTTTAGTAAACTTGCTGTATAAGAGTCATTTTATCCCAGCAGGGGCAGGGGGTTGAATGTGCTCTCTTTAACCAGTTTGAACTGTCGTTTATTAGACACAATCTTGGGCAAGGATTGTGAGAGTTATAATGAAGAGGAACACAACAGCTTTTAAGACAGGCATCTTCCTTTTAGCAGACGCCTGGGGGGTACACATGAGCATCCTGATCACAGGCTCCCTAAGGATAGAACCTACTCTCTTTCCGGAGTCTACTGAGTTAATAACACCTGCTCAGAGTGCTCCGCATTGTAGAAACATTCCTTCCTTAAGTTAATTTTCACCATGACACACAGAAGGAAGAACTGGTACTAGCATTATCATTCTACAGAAGGGGAAACTGAGTCTCTGAGAAATTAAGTTGCCCAAATTCACATAGAAATCAAGTGAGAGCATTGGTATCAGACTCAGGCCTATCTGGTTCTAGCACATGAGCTCTAATACTTCTCTACTGTTGGCAGCAGTTGAGGGTTCCTAGAACCCCACTCTCAGGTTTTCACAGGACCATAGAATTTTATAACTGGAAGGGACCTGTAGGTAGGGTGATCAAATGTCCTGGTCTGCCTGGGAGTGACGAGGTTCCTGAGATTTGGGACTTTTAGAACTGGGATAGTCAAAAGAGAAGGACCTGCTCACCCTATAGGTTGTGAGGTTGGGGAAACTATCAAAAGAGATTTTAAAAAATGCAAAAGCTTCTAGACTAATGTGACACATTCTTATTTGCTCTTCCCCTGTAGATTTGCATAAGAGGGAAACTGAGGCTGAGAGAGGGAAAGTGACTTATCCCAATTCATGCAGCTCCTTTGTAGACAGAGCAGAAATTGGAAATCAGAATTTGGGACTCTCATGCTACCCTTTTCCAATATGTGAAGAGGCAAAATACAAGCCAAAGAGCATTTATTGAGCTCCTACTATTTAAACAGTTGGGCTGTTATTTAGCAAAAACCTAGGAGAAATAAGAGATATTTAAGGCAGCACTAACAGAACTCTTCTTGATAATAAAAATTTTCTGTATTTATGCTGCCCAATACACTAATCACTAGCCACATGGAGCTATTAAAATGTGGCTAGGATGGCTGAAAAACTATATTTTCAATTTTATTTGATCACTTTTAATTTAAATGACCATACACACACGGTAAGTGGCCACTGTATTAGAAATACAGATCTAATGAATAGTGTTAGTGTTTCAGATGCGTTTTCCTTTTTCTCTCAGAATAGATTCTATAGTGTGCACACTTTCCAAAATATTTTTTTAAGGTAAGGGAAGATGAGAACAAAAAGGAAGTATCATTCATGAATGGCATACTGTATGTGAGCACTGAGGTAATTAGTTCATTTACTCCTTTAAGGCTGGGCAATTAGCATTATTTATCCTAATTTTATCAGTGAGGAAAGTAAAGCTCGGAGGAATTCTATAAACTGCACAAGGTCTCACTCATCAATAGTAGAGTTGGAACTCGAACCCAAATCTTAATCCAAATTTTGTCCTGTGCACCAAGTATCTCAAACTTCATCGTGTGTGTGAAACCTTCATACATCTCATTTGAATGTTGTGGACAGTGGCTCTTCATTTCTAACAAGCCTCCAGGTGAAATCAAGGCTGCAGGTTCATGGACCACACTTTGGCTAGCAGAACACTCTATTTGAAAGCAAAACTTTTTCCTTCCCTCCAAATATCAAGAAATACTTATTAGATACCTACATAAAGGGGAAGTTGCAAGTTGTAAAAAGAATTATGAAAGTTCTGAGAAGGAAAGAGTCCCCTTGTTGACTTGAAAAAGAGCACCTTTGACACTGGAGATCTGAGGGGCTCATCCCCAGGGGAGGATAACTCAACATACACACATCTCCGTCTAATCCAATGATAAAATTAACCACGGAAGGGTTTTCAATAAGAGGGCAGGATAGTCCAAAAAAATGGGTGATTTTGGTTGAGGCTGGTTTGGGGAAGAATCCTAGTTCTGCTCATTACCAGTGGCATTTCCTTGTGCAAGTCACCATCATCCAAAACTCTGAGCCCCTGTTTTCACCTTGGTGAAAATTAGAACAGGAGTTGTGATTCATGGGAGTGTAGTAAAGACAGAAGGGGCAGAAAGGCTGTGATACCTTTCCCCAGCCATTGTAAGGACATCACTGCCACTCATATAACAAAAGACAGATTTAACAAAATCTTTAACAAGAGAAAAACATAGAGTTATATAATAAAACTTTTACCTTGACCCAAGAGCTGTCAGAAATGATGACCCAAAGGCCCAAGGACAACTGTCTACTTTTATGCTTAGGTTTGATAAAGAAGGGACATTCATGAAGAGATGTGATTGGATAAAAGGTGTACGAGGTAATGGGAACAGACTGAAGGGATCCAGCAAGGCCTGTCTGTTCAGTCTCATCCTCTCTGTGCAGCATTCTTTCCTTCCAGTTCCAGGGAAGGACCCCTTGGAAATGAAGTTCCTCAAGGAAGAACGGAGACAGTAAAGATGGACCTTGCTTATAATTATGGCTTGCTTTGGGAAAGACAGGCTGTGGTTTCTATGGCCTTGGATAAGAGGAATTCTGGTTTCTATGACTAGCTTGGGGAGACAAAGAGAAGTAGAA
Organism: Aplodontia rufa; assembly: GCA_004027875.1. Classification (NCBI taxonomy): domain Eukaryota; kingdom Metazoa; phylum Chordata; class Mammalia; order Rodentia; family Aplodontiidae; genus Aplodontia; species Aplodontia rufa. Next base: position 43,349 of record PVKS010000675.1, on the reverse strand, counting down.
GACAAGAGAGCAAGAGAAGATCGGGGAGAGGCTTTGCTTCCCAGGCTGTCCAGCCTCCTTCAGTTCAAAGTACTGAAGGTGCCAAACCACTGTGCTTTGGGTATCATGTTTGGAGCCCTGCAGGCCCAAGAGAAGTCACATGTGTCAGTGTTGACAGAGCACGCACTTAGCAGATGGCTGTTGCTCCGCCTCTCTCTCTTGCCTTTCCTTTTGCTCACCAATCCTGGGCACTCTTCCCCAAAGGCAACTCTGAGCAGTGAAGAGAGGATGGGCCGGAGTCTGCCCTTTACCAAAGTCAGCCTCTGTGGGCCAGGACCTCCAGAAAGGCTGGGTGCTCCACCCGACCGCTGGCCCTGCTAGCTTCACATTCTCGCACCAGGACCCACAGTTGGAATTCCTTCTGGCCCTCTTTACCAGCTTATCTCTGCAGTCCAACCCTAGGTTTAAAACACAGGAGAGACAAGGAGAAAGAACAAACTCAACCACTAAAATACATCTGTGATGAAATTCAAATAATATTAGTTTAAAAAAAACTAATTAGATGATTTCTTTGATAGATAGCAGAGTTCCCATCAAGGGCCCATGTTTGAATCAATTATGATGTTTTTGTGTCCTACCCCTGAAGAGTGTTTGGGGCACGGCTGTGACATTCATCTAAAAGGAAGGCCACTTTCTTCATCAGCCATTTCCATTGAAGAAGGTGACTTCAAACTCCCTGTCCACCCTTCATCTTCCACATATGCTCAGCCAGGATGGGGTGTCTCTTCAGGGGGATCCCTTCCTCTCCTGATCACCTGGCTCTCTGTGTGAACAATTTCAACACTCTTGGTTATATATTATCTCTCAGAACCACCTACTAAACTAGAAGTTTCTGGGCTAGCTTTGAAGAATCCATTTCCAGCACAGTGATTGTCATATACATGGAGTTCATAATACACATCAAGTAAACATGTGTTAAAATTTATTAATTTGTTTTGTTTATATCTTTGTGGCAGATTGCAGCATTGATTCCAATTCTATAACCCAACCCCCACCCCCACCCCCACCCTTGCCATGGATAA
>PVKS010000675.1:0-42188 GCA_004027875.1 Aplodontia rufa | reverse complement strand
CAAAGGGAAAAAAAAAGAAAGAAGGCCCTATTCTGAATTGACCCTATTTGTTTTTCTTCTCTAAATGTTCAAACAAAACTAGATTAAGATTAAAAAGTTGGAGAAAAGGCATTCAGATACGCCCAGAAATTATAGCTCAGCCGCTAATGGTTACTCAGCTTACATCTGATTAAGGTTTTCCCTGCAACGGAAAATTGTTTCCCATCCCCAGCCCCACTGGACCCAGACAGCCCTGAGTCTCACAGTAGTGGGTCTTTCCAAGGTCCAGGATCCAGGCTGGGGGCCTGGAGACCCTGAGCTCCTGTCATTTCCCTTGCCTCCCTCCTTCCTTCCTTCTCTCCTGGCAAAGACTGTATCCTGTTGGTCTGAGCAAGGCTCAAGAGAAAGCCCAGCAGCAAGTTATTGTGCCCGGAACGAAGACAAATGAGTCCCTTTTCTGTGAGGCTCCTGGCATCCTGTTGGAGGAAGGGAAGGACAATGCTTCCAGGGAGCTGGCTTTGCTGACCTCCTCCTGACAGCTCCCCCTCTCCTTTCCGGTGCATAGTCTGTCAGCTCCAAAGCCCCCACTTCCTGAGTAATCATTAGATGCACGTGTGAGGTATGTGGTCCCCCATGCCCCGGGCAGATTCCTGGCCCAAGCTCAGGAAGTGCAGCTCAAAGAGCCCTGGCTGGGGACCCTGAAACAGGGGAGAGTGTTGGTTCCTTTCTCTCTCTGCCAGGGTGGCTATGCCAGATCACTTGACATCCCAGGGCCTCAGATGTGGCATTTATCTCAGTGTCTTATGTGCAAACTTTCCGCTGTATCGGTAGTTCCAAAACCCACCAGGGTATCAGAATCACCTGGGGAACATTGGCGACCTACACCCTTGTATACCTGGATAGGAGGCACAGCAGGCTTTTCATCACCAGAGGTATTCTGTGATGATTCCAGTCTCCCTGAAACAAAGATTTCTCCCTCTCTCCTTACCTAGCACTTTGCTAACCCTGTTCAATCAATTGGTGGATGGCAGATGAATAGGCACATGGATACAAGATGCAGTAAGCAGGAGAGATGAGGAGGGTGATTTTCAGAAATAGACTCTCAGCAATCAAAGCCCAGACCCACTACTAGATAAAGGGATCTCAGGAAGAACTTGGGACCATTGGCTGTTTCCCATTATTTATCTGTAGAAGGGGAATAGTAATAACATTAAAGCCGGGTGCAGTGGTACATACCTGTAATCCCAGTCACTCGGCTCAGGAGACTAAGGCAGGAGGGTCACAAGTTCAAAGCCAGCCTCAGCAACTTAGTGAAACCCCGTGCTCAGTGGTTAAGCACTACTGGGTTCAATCCCTGATACATTAATAGTAATAATAATAATAATAGTAACAACTACTGTCTAGGATTCTTGTAGGGTTGAATCCTTAGGTTCAAAGCCTTTAAAATAGTATTTGGTAAATTACAGATACTCTGTAAGTGGTATTATTATTGTTATCCCAGAGACTCACAGGTATATTTCTTCTTCACTGCACATAAAATGAGTGTTGTTTTATGGAGCTAGTATCAGGCTAAGCAGCATTGATCTAGGAATGAATAAGACACATTTCCTGCCTTCAAGAAACTTTCCGATTAGCTGGAGATTTGGACTCATTAAGAATCAACTATAATACCATCTTGTCACTGGCTGGATTCCTGAAAGAAGCAGACTCAGCACACACTGTGTTTTAGGGATGTCTTGGGAGGAATGCCTGTGGAAGGAGAGAAGATGGAGACAGAGCTGAGAAAACAATCCATGATGCAGCCCCAAAACAATACTGCTCCCCACTTGTCCCCCAAGAGTTCTGGAACTACAAGGACATTTCAGAGTTGTAGAAAGCTAAGCCAAGATAGCCAGAGGTCTTTATGCTCTTGTATCAGCTGATAACCAGACCACTGAATGTGGGGGGCTCAGAGCGTGACCTTGAGTGGGGCATCTCTTCCCTGCAGTTTGACACCTGTCCACACTCTCAGCAGCTTGGTCAACACATGCTTTATTGAAAAGAGTTCTGGGACACATAAACTGTGGGGATTATAGATATGAAGAGTGGGGAGAAGAAAGGGAGGGAGGAGATGAAGGGTAAATGGGGGGTATTCAATACTGTAGAGTGCATTTGACTCCTATGAGAACCCTAAATATATCCTGGCAGGAACATAAATCTAGTAACTTCAATGTTTGAATTATATGTATATGGTCATTGATTTCTGTAATTTGAGGGAATACAGAGGAGTCATGAAATTGGGGAGTGGGGGAAGGGGAGAGATCCTGGACAAGCTTTGGATTAAAGCAACTGTGTCAACATGTATGCATCTATGAAGGTGAACCAATGAATCCCTTCATTATATAATTTGATGGTGAACCACCAGAAAGAAAGGAAAAGGATTCTAGGTGGTGCACCAATTGTCCACCCCAAATTTGGGGTCAATTGTGATGAATCAACAAAAAGAGCAGAGAATAGGACGAGCAGTTAATCATACATTTGAAACACCTGGTATTTTTATGGTCTTAATAGTTTTCAAAGCTTTCTCTCAATACAAAATCTTGCTCATGATTTGCATTCTAGAGTCTCAAGGAAAGTTGGGAAACCATATGTGAGCAAGGAAAAAAGCTTTGGATTTGGACCAAGAAAGGACACTGAATCCCAGCCATGCTACTGTTTAGTTGGGGGCCTGTGGATACATTTCTCATGCTTGTTAGGTCTACTCTGGAAAAAAAAAGATCGCACATAACTCACATATTTGCAGTAAGAGTTTAAGTGATAGACATAGAGTGCCTAACACATCACTCAAACTCAAAAAATAATATCAATAGTAATGCAACTTCTAAATAAACAACAGTAAACATTATCTTCCATTTTTAAAATGAAAATATTGAGACCCAGAAAAGAAAAGTAAGATACTTTCTTAAGGGATCAGAGTAGATGATAGGTAGATCCTCCACTCTTACCAACTGAGTTCTATAGCATGTTGTGACCCTACAGCTTGTCATTTTAACATTTCTAATTTTTTTTTGTACTAGGGATTGAACATGGGGGCGGGGGAGAGGTTAACCACTGAGCCACATCTCCAGCCCCTTTTTATATTTTATTTTGAAGCATAGTCTTGCTAAGCTGCTCAGAGCCTCACTAAGTTTCTGACACTGGCTTTGAATACACAATCCTCCTGTGGCCTCCTGAATCGCTGAGGTTACAGCTATGCCCCTGTGGATGTCCACATCCAGACATTGTCATTTTACATATAGAACCCACAGAATTTGATCAGCCTTCAAGGAGTCAGTTCAGGTGCTTTGATATGATTGACATTAGAATGAATAATGCAGGTCATCTTATTGTAACCTCCATAAATCCAGAGCTCCATGTGGCCCAGTCTCTCTCTACATTGTATACAATATAAAGAAGCTTGGTCAGGTAGTAAGGTAGTAATGAAAAACAAATTTGCATTTTATCTTGGGAGTTTTTTTTGTTTTTGTTTTTGAAGACAGAAGGACAGTGAGAGAAAGAGAGAATCAATTTTTATTGAGTTTTTCACATGGCTTTTGCTGCTCTGACACTTAGTTGTGTACATGGGTTGCTGGGGTTTGAACCTGTGTACTTGTGCATGCCAGGCAAGTGCTGTAACCACCGAGACACCGCTCCAGCCCCACTTGGAAGCTTTAAGGAAGATTAATTATCATAAGACATCTCAGAAATCCATCTTACTAATCTGTGAAATTCTCCTATTGCTCCAGAGCTACTCATCGAACACATTGGTGCTCTCTTTCAAACTTCAACCTCCAAGGTTTTATTTTATTTCTTATTTCTCCCCTCAACTCTTTTTCTAAAATATAAAACAATTCAGTTTGTCTCCTACTGTGTATGCACTTTACTTCTGCATTTCTGTTTGACTCTTTCCACACGTTTTGCAGATAAAGGACCACAAACATCAAGACCCATGTTAGCAAAGATAGAAATATCCATAGGTCAACTGGGTCTGTAAGGGAGGAGGGAGGCCGAGGGCAGGCCTAATTATTCAAAATTAGTAACTACCAGTACTGTAAAGATACCTGAGTCAGAATAGATGGGCCAAAGAATTGGCTTAGGGTCCTAGAAACCACTTAACATGCAATGTGGGTGTTGACTCACAGGGAGCTCTGGAGGGTCCTGGGGGAGGGTCTGGGATGCCTGAGAGCAAAGAGAACACAACAGGACTCAGAAAGGAAAGACTAAAGGGCAGCCTCAATTTGCAATTTGGCATGAAAATATTCTAACTTGCAGTATTTTAGCAACTGGCACAGCCTTATAGGTGAGTTTCTAATTGTCTGTCTGTAAAAACTGAGCCATCACCACCGTCCTATGTACTTCAAAAGGAGACTATGAAACCACAGCAGGTTTCTCCCTTTCCATCTCTATTAGGCATTATGGTACACTGAAAAGAACGTAAGACTTGGAATCAGAAGACTGGGAAACAATTGAACTCTGCCCCTCACTAGTTCTCAGAACTTGGCCAATCCTCTTACCCTCTATGAGTTTCGGTTCCTTCCTTTATTTAATTGGCATAATATCACTGATGTTCTAGAATATCATGTTATTCATGTGGCAGAATGTCTGGAATACAGTGGGTGCTCAATAAATGTCCTACTCTCCTCCTGAACCCCAGTTTGTGCCTCTTCCATTCCCTCTCCTATCCCCTGCTGTTAATCCCTTTGGTTTATGCCCCTAAATTGGAGATGCCAAGGTCAAGGTTAACTGCTTTAGAAAGATGAGGGATGGTCTGAAACTTCTTAAAATCTACTTGCTATAGTTGTGATCTTACGTGTCCACCAAGGGCTCATATGGTAAAGGCTGGTCACTGGCTGATGGCACTATTGGGAACTGGTAGAACCTTTAGAAGCAAATTGGTAAAAGAAAGGAAGCTCTCTAGGGGCATGACATTAAAGGACATATTCTGTGCCTTGCCCCATTCCCTCTCTCTGTCTCTCCCTCCCTCTCTCTGTTTCTCTTTCTCTCTTTGCTTCCTGGCTATCTATCATAAGGTGAACACATTTGCTCTACCAAACCTCTCTGCCATGGACTGAAATCTCTGAAACTGTGAGTCGAAATAAATCTTTCCTCCTTTAAGTTGTCTGTCTCAGGTCTTTTGTCACAGTGACCTAAAGCTGACTAGCACACCACTATATTCCATAGTCATGGTGCATGTGCACAAACACATGCATGCACCTGTTTCTCTGTAAAAGAGTCAATGATGCCTGTTAGTTGAGTTCCTTGAAGCTGAAATTAATAATATTTGGGATTTTTATGACTCTACTTAATTGCTAATATTGCTTGGTGGTCATCAGTACTGTACATCAAATAACCTAATGGCTGCTTTGATTTCTCTTTTCTCCCAAATGATCACAGTTCCATGAAGAACAGGCATAGTTTTATCTTCTCCATTCTTAAGAGATGGAGCAAGGATGTTTCCATGCCAGTTCAACTCTCCTTATTGGCTTACTTGGTTGGTAACATTCAAAGAAATGTTTGTTTGTTTGTTTGTTTGTTTTTTAAAGGCATCTTCGGAGTCTTCAACTTTTTGCCAAATTTTGAAGAAGGCCACTCTAAAATGTATCTCATCTATGTACCTGTGACATGATACTTGCAGAACAACTCCATCAGCTAAGTGTATTTGGCAGTAGGTGTCAGTAAGAAACCCACTTTACTAACAACAAGGAGGAAAGATCTGCAAATAATAACATGGTAATGGCCATTTACTGGGCATGCCTTACGTGCTAAGTGCACCATGTTAGCAGCGAGGAGCAGTACTGGAATACGATAGAGAACTTTTTACTGACTGGGACGCATTTCGGGAGGGCTCTAGGCTAGGTGTGCTTGTTTTTTTAGATGTTTGTTTATTTATCTTGAGGTAGTAAGGATTTAATCCAGGGGTGCTGTGCCACTAGGCTACATGCTGAACCCCATTTTTACTTTTTATTTTGAGACAAGCTCTCCCTAAATAGCTGATGCTGTTCTCAAACTCACAATCCTTCTGCCTGAGGCTCCTGAGTAGCTGGGATTACAGGTGTGCACCACCGTGACTGGCTCCATCTTAGATGGATGGCTTGTGAGAGAGTCAGGTTGAGGTCCCCAAAGAGTTAAACTCCTTCTGAGGAGGATCAGTTGATTGACAGGAGTACTTTGGGCTTGTTGATTAGGATGTGTGGGTTCAGATACAAAATTCAGGCAAGAACTAAGAAGGGGCAAGAGGCTGAAAGAGTCAGGGAGGATTTGAAATTGGGACATTGGGGCCTAGCATGGTAGAGAGGTGAGCTACCTTAGTGGCAACACAGATTCAGGTCAGGAAGGACATCCGAGGAGGTTTTCAAAAGTTGTTTCTGGAAATGTGCAATGTAAGTCACATCCTCTGACTCTGGGATGCGATCTACAGCAAACCAATTTTTTATATAGACAAATTTCTTCTGGAGTGTGGGAAGAGGTTTGTCACCTGCATTAAAGTTGGACTGAGGCAAGGGTGGGGCTGCAGGTGTGGACTGCCCATATTTGGGAAATAATTAAAATGATAGTAAGTACAATAGCAGCTTCATCGAGGAGTACTCATTAAAGGTAGGCTGAGTGTAGATCTTATCTCGGTTAATCCTCGTTCGCTACTGTTAAATTCCATGGATCATCTCTGTGATATAAATGAGGAAACTATAGCTCAGAGAGGTTAGGTAATTTGCTTGAGGAAATTCAGCAGTATGTGGAAAAGTTGGGTTGAGATCAGTGTCTAAGTCCAAAGTTTATCCACCCTCGTCCTGTGCTGTCTCAAAGGTGGAGGCACGGGTCCAACATCCAGGTTGGGTGTAATTTTTCCGAAATACACCCACTATGTGGGACAGTCAGTGTGTCTGACCACTTCCACCTCCAGCTCTCTAGTCTCTGGTGGCTCAGGAAAGCCGATTAATTTTCAGGTACCTGCTTTATAGTAGTCTTGGGAGAATTAAATAATTAAGGAGTGTTTACAAACATGGGGGAGCATAAAAGAGTGCCTGGCATAGGAAGTCCCCAGTAAATGTTTTCTATCATTACTCAGATTTGCAGGCAAATTCTCATTTAATTCTCACAAGGTAGAAACTGCTACTGTCATTTACAGATAGTAAATACTGAGGTACGTAAAGGTGAAGTACCTTGCTCGAGTTCATACAGAGAGTGAGTAATGGGCATGAATTCAAGCCCCAAAATGAGATTCCAGAATTTTTTTTTTTTTTTTTGGTTCTAGGGATTGAACCCAGAGACAGGATCTCGCTAAGTTGTTTAGGGCCTCGCTGAGTTGCTGTGACTGGCTTTGATCTTGCGCTCCCACGCTTATTTTCACTGCATTTATTGTTTCCAGCTCCTCTCACTGACTCTAGCTCCCAGCATTTCTGGGGTTAGGAACCCATCAGCCTCAGGCCACCTCTCACTCTGAAGTGCACTTATGGTCCCAGCTCTCATGCTTAATGAATGCACTGGGTAGACTTCCTGAGGCCTGCTTCACTCTGTACTCCAAGGGGCCTGTTGTGAGTGGGACCTGAGCGGTGGCGCAGAAAGGAGCACCTGCAGGTGATCACTCTCTCTGAGAGATTGCATGTTCAGCGACAGATGCAATCAGATGTATCCTTTTAATATTCTTTAACACGGCACTCCAGATATATCAGTTCACAATTCTCAAGTGATGTCACACTACAAATCACACTCTCCTATATTCTTCTCTTATTTAGTCACAGCACACATATAGTATAAACTAATAATTTCATACCACTTATAGGCTATTCTTTCTTTTTTTAAAGAAAGAGGGACAGTGAGAGAGACAGAGAAAGACAGAAACAACTTTATTGAGTTTTTCACATGGCCTTCATTGCTCCAACACTCAGTTATGTACGTGGTGCTGGGGTTTGAACCTGGGTCCTTGTGCTTGCCAGGCAAGTGCCGAAACCGCTGAGCCACCGCTCCAGCCCATTATAGGCTATTCTTAATGCTATAAGCTCAAGGCAAAAGGCAAGGAAGAATAAGCTCATTGTCCTCTCACCAGCATCGGTGTGATGTCCATGGTTACTAGCAGAATGCACACGGAGTCCGGGTGCGAGTTGTAGGGCAGGTCAGGCACTCCCCAGGATGAACTGAGGTTGCTGCGGTTCTGCGTCGCAAGCTGCTTCAGACTCTGGCATGGAGTTGCTGGGTTTGATGGCAGGTCAAGTGGGTTGCGAGGGGATGGAGATGAGGCATAAGGACCAATGTCAATACGCTTCCACTGTGGCGCATGTCCCTGCTTTCTCAGTTGCAGGCCTCGGTTTTTATCCTCTTTGCGTGAGGTTTGGGTCCGAGCTTACACCTTCTCATTAGTATGCATTTTTGGATAACACCTCCTCATTGGTATGGAGTTTTGGGTAAGCCTTACTTGGTTAGCACGATAAGGGTCCTGGCAAGGGAAGTTCCAGGCACATTCTGCTATTACCTTACAGCTGTTAATATGCTGTGAGTTTACTGCTATCTGGTACAGTGCAGGTGGCTGAGTTGCTTCACTGTGTGACTTGCGTTTTGGAAACTTGCTCTGTGTACTAGACTATGTTTCTGTCCACTCTGGACAGGGCCGATGTTGAAGACACCAAGTCCAGCTCCTGCAACATCCGGTCTTCTGGCTTAGATGTAAGCATTGTGTTTAGTCTATTTGTTTCCAGCAAGTCTGGATTTCAAGCCCTTTTTCTAGAGGATTATTATTTAGGAATCCTGAATAAATGCCTTTTCCAAAGCACTCCTGATCATGTCTTCTGTACTTTTTCATGTTAAGATGTTTTATCAGCTTACCTATCTCAACCAGTCCAACCAAAAATGTTGTCATATCATCTGGACTTAAGTGGCAGAAAACTCAAAGGTGCTGAGGACACAGGTATGCAAATCTCATTCTTCTCAAAAATGTGTTTTGAAGTTTAAAAATGTTTTCAATGACTACACAGAACATTCAAAATGGTTCACTAGTTATTCTAAACAGGGACATTTGGAGGTGTATGATATGGAGTCTGGAGTCTAGCCATTGACTCTAGGGAGATAAGTCCCAGCTCCTCCACTTACTAGATGGGTGAGCTCAGGCAAAGAACCTCATATCTCATGAAGCTAAACCAAACCCCAGCATCCTCATTAGTAAAAAGAAAACAATAGCTATTATCATTATTCATACAGCTCTTATAAAGCTCAATGGGTAACCATATGCAAAATGCTTAGACACGTGTCAATAGCTTAACCCTGACTGCTAGTACCCACCCCACCCCGATTCTTCCAGGGATTTAATAATTCCATTAAAGCAATTACTATAATGCTAGGCACAGACTAAGTGCTCTGTGTTTGCTATCAATAGAATTGCTGTTAATGTTATCGTTATTAAACCTGCAGTGTTTTCCTTTGATTCACTTATGTGAATCACCTAAGTGCTGCCTCTCAAGCATTGCTTTCCACACTGGACTGAGTCAGGACCACCTCTGGTATCAGAAAGTTCACACATCACAGGGGAAAACTGATCTCAAAAGGGTTTAGCTGTCTTGATTGGGGCCAGTCAGGGGGAATCTGGGTGGAGGTAGTGGCCTCTGGATCAGGAAGAGAGCAGGAGAAACTTCTCTGAAGAAGGCCATGACCTGAGGCTTGAAAAGAGTGTGGCTGCTCATGGGAGGCAGGGGAAGGAGAAGCCAGGAGATATAAAGCAGCAGGTGTTACAATGGGCAAACTACAGCGCGTCTAGACTGGTTTGTGCATAGAGATGAAAGCATGGTAAGGGAATTGAGTGAGAGAGAGATCTGCACAAGGCCTAAAGGATCCAAGTGTGGAGGACCCCTTCTGCACCCTGGAGACTGTGAAGTGGAGAGACGTTGACCTCATGGAAGCCCAGATGTGTCACAATGGTGTCTGTGATGACTGCAAATGTGATGGTGTCTCTGAGATTGGCTTGGTAAGTGTCCACACAGGGAGACAGGAGAGTTTTCCAGTCTCAGTCATCCCTAGGACAGGCAGTGAGGAGCAAGATGAGAGCCAGTAAGCAAGAATGGGGTGGGGAGGGGGGCTGGAGCGGTGTTTCAGCAGTATAGTGCTAGTCTGGCATGCATGAGGACCCGGTTCAAACCCCAGCACCACATATACAACTAAGTGTTGCAGCAGTAAAAACCACATGAAAAACTAAATAAAATTGACTCTCTCTCTTTTTCTCTCTCTTTTTTAAAAAAATAAAGATGGGTGGTGGGAATTTTTAACTTCCCTAACCATGGAAGTTAATCATGCCTCATACTACCCTATTATAAGCATATGTTTGTGTGAGTCTATATATATATGTGTATATATATCATATAAACACTACTATTAGGATATTATGTGCAACATTTAATACTAATGTAATAATTGTATGTGACATCCTATTGACTCTGCTTCTCTAGAGAGCTCTGACTAATCTGAGTGCTAACGGCAACAGGTGAGAATCCCCACTAGTGACATGGGCTGTGAAGAACATCTGAGGTTGGAAGGCAGTAGGAAGTAGGCTGTAGTAGAGAGATGCTTTGGCAGGGTGGCCAGCAAAGGCCTTGGTGAGGAGGTGCCTTTTCCACTGAGAGGCAGCTGTGCAAACACAAGAACTAAGGACGAAGACAGGACACACAAGGACCTGGAGGGCAGACCCCAAGGCCAACAAAGGCAAGTGTCCAGAGGCGAGGACAAAAGTGGCCTGCTGGGGAGGAGGGTGTGGGTTGCCAGCAAGCAGAGGGGACGGGGAACAATCAAGCAAGGCCTCACTGTCAAGGTAAGGAGCGCCTCATTTCCTCACCTCATGGCCCCTCTTCTAATGTTCTGTCCTCTTAGGGAGTGTCCTAAAGGCCACTCACTGACACAGGACCCGAACAACTCAACATCAAGTCTCCTCTATAGCCACAGGTGTTTGGTCCTGGCCACACACAGGCTCTTTGGTATTAGGGAGCCAGGGCTTGTGACAGCAGGTAAGCATGTGTTGAAGGTCTGTATATTGCACTCTAAGAACAGAATAAAAGAGCGAATTTTCCTCCAACTTTTTATTTGAAAAAATTTGAAATCTACAGAAAAGTTCTAACAATAGTACAATGAGCTTATACCCTCCAGCAGCCCCTCCACGTTCACAAGCAGCAACATGTGCCTGCCTCTCCCTCTCTCTCTCCCCACCCACTCTCATCTCTTACGCGTACATGTGGTTTGCCCATTTTAATGCTTCCACAGAATGGTGTGAACATCAGTTACAAACGGCATGATACTTGCCCACGGTCTTCAGCATGGATCCCCTAAAAGCACAGAAACAAGAATATTCTTCCATGAAACCTCAGTTTTCACACTCAGGAAGCTGACATTGAGAGACCACTAGTGTGTAATACACAGTCTGAACTAAAATTTCCCCTATTGTCCCCAATTATCCTTTATAAGTGTTCTGTTTTTCCAGGATCCAATAAAGGATAATACATTTCAACTATCATATTTTCCCTCAAAATGAATAGAGATCTTTTATTGCATCATTAAAATATCACAAATAGGGGATGGAGTGGTTGCTCAGTGGTTATAGCACTTGCCTGGCATGCACAAGTACACGGGTTCAAACCCCAGCAACCCATGTACACAACTAAGTGTCAGAGAAATGAAAGCTATGCGGAAAACTCAATAAAAATTAATTCTCTCTGTCTTTCTCTCTCTCCCTGTCCTTCTCTCTTAAAAAAAAAAAAATTCTCAAATAGGTCTCCTCGTCCAGGACAATGTTTCTGCAGCTGGATAACTCTTAGATCTTTGTTAAATTACATCTCTTACAGAAATATAGATACCATCCAAAAATTTCCTAATATTCTTATTTTTAAAGATTGTGGCTTGTTGAATTTAAGTAACTGAATTTGAAACAAATGCAGTAACATTTCCTTCAAAGATTAATTTGTGGGGCTGGAGTGGTGGCTCAGCGCTTACGGTGCTTGCCTGGCATGCGTGACGATGTGGATTCAAACCCCACTACCATGCACACAATGAAGTATCTGAGCAATGAAAGCCACATGAAAAACTAAATAAAATTGATACTCTCTCTCACTGTCCCTCTTTCTTAAAGGAAAAAAAAAAGATTAATTCATTCTTCTGAGGTTGGGACACTGAACAAGTAACACCTGTCCTCACCTGAGTCCTGTGAATATATTTATCACCCAAGAAATTCCGAATTTCATTTCAAGATCCATTTTCTTGACTAACAATGTTGATGGGGGACATGAGCAGACACAGCCCTTGTCTTGTAATGGAAGCCCAGTGTGACACCTTGATCACATTCCCGGCACGAGGACAGATCCTGCCAACAGTAGCCATTTCTTTTCCAGTATCTCACCATTTGTCAGCCTAGATCCTCTTCTTTTTCTTTCCAAGGAGACTGAGCTCTATGTTGATGTGATTGAAGTCCCTGCAGAGGGTTCCTCTGGGGCCCTTCACAGTAACTGCGTGTCCTTTCAGACAGATATAGTCATTTTCTGGAATGTCAGCACTGATCGCTGAGAACGGTCTTCATTCTCACAGTAGCTGAAGCAAAGTGAGAACGTTGAACAACTGTGTTTCCTTAGTCTCTTTTCATCCAGGATAATTCAACACAGTATTTGTTTACCCATTTGTTTTTCTTTTCAGTCTTTCATGATGGTGAAAGAATTTACAGAACATCCCTCAGTTTGGATACACCTGGTTCTGTTTTGGTATAAATAGGACAGGTGAATCCCAGTGCCTCCCATCAGGGCATACAGGATGCCCTATCAATCATGATATTATAATTGACCACCTGATAAATTGGAGTTTGTAGGATAGCTCTATGCCTGTGTGCAGTTGATAAGTAATCAATTTTCCAACTGTGTAAACAAACACTCTGTTCCCCAACAGAAAAGTGCCCCTGGGTTCAATTACAGTACCAAATTTTTTTTAGAAAGTAAATAAAATAAAATCAAGAAGAAAGGAAGCCAGGCAGGCATAGGCAACAGCTACTCATATAGCAAGGAATTAATATTGGTGGTACATCTTCCCATGATGTGAGAAACATCTGAGTCTCCAAATAGCAGTTAGAAAATGTAGTGGGGAAGTCTTGCATCAAAATATCAAAAGGCTGTCCAGAAATGGCTTGGGGCTCATGGCATCCTAGATTCTTCTATCCTGTGCTTCACTACATGTGGGCTCTGATGCCAGAGTTTACTCATGAACCCAGCGACTTCTCTTGTACAAGTTTTCACCCCTATATTCCCACCAAAGGAATGAAAAAGAGAAAGAAAGTCACACCTTTGCCTTCTTAAGTTACTTTCTGGAAGTAGGACATAATATTTTTTCTGACCTCCCACTAGGCAGAAGTGGCTGTCTCTACCTACAGAAAAAGGAAATGTAGTTTTCATTTCAGATAGCCTGATTATGGTTTATATGTGATGTGTCCCCCAAAAGCTTATGTGTGAGACAATGCAAGAAGGTTTAGAGGGGAAACGTTGGATTATGAGAGCCTTCCCTGATGGGGATTAACAGACGGCAGGTATGGTGTGGCTGGAGGAGGTGGGTCATTGGGTGCAGACCTTTGGAGTATATATTTTGTATCTGGCGAGTAGAGTCTCTCTCTCTCTCTCTCTGCTTTCTGGCCACTTTCCTCCAGCACACTCTTTTGCCATGCTGTTCAGCCTCACCTTGAGCTTAAAGGAATGGAGCCTGCAGTTTATGGACTGAGACCTCTGAAACCATGAGCCCCCAAATAAGCTTTTTCTACTCTAAAATTGTTCCTATCTGCTCTTTTAGTCACAGCAGTGAAGAAGCTGAGTTCAGCTAAGAACTGGGAGTTCTGTTACTGGGAAAGTGAGCAGTGTCTTCCACAGATTCTACTGGAGCATGCTAGTAAGCTCATTTTAAGGTGAGAAAAAAGAAAAAGGTCAGTAAAATGAAACAACCTGGAAGGGATACACACAGGCATAGAGTCTGTTCAACTCCAAAAAACAAACAAACAAACAAAAAAACCCCACTGTGCTAGGGCAACTCTGATTTTGTCTTTTTCAATTCACATCTAATTCTCCCACAATAGATTGGTTAAATTGCCCTCTTTGAAGACTGAGTTGAGGTCTTGTGACATAATGGCTCTGGAGATATCAGGTTTTCCTTAGAAATGTGCTGTTCATTTCTGGCTGATGTTCCCTGGGCAGCTAGCATGGACAGCTGAAACCCCAATACGTCATGGCAGTGACAAGAGACACAGGTGGAAAATAGAAAGTCAGTGGGTGTGTGTTGGAAAGCACCCTAGTCGCAGAGCCTGGGCACCATGCTTCCAGTCTCAGCTCAGTTACTCACCAATTATGTGACCCTGAACCCATTGTGATGTACCCCACTGTTCCTCAGTTTCCTCCTCCCTGAGCCCCTCCACCTCCCGTTTTCACTCATCTGGGGTATTATCTGCTTGGATTATGAGCCAAACAGGCTGTAACATTCAACACTTCACTTCTTTATGTTGGGCAATTATAGAATCTGACAAGTTCCTGGGCCTGACTTGATAATTGGCTTTGCATTTTGCTTTTATAAAATCTCATATGATGAATGAGAAGGGTTGGTTAATCAGAAGCTCTATGAGAGTAGATATCAGATTTGATTTTCTCACCCTTACATCCTCAGAGGCTGGTGAAGATCCTTGTACATGGTGATGAGCCCCATAATATCTATGGACTTGCTGACTGATCCAGACAATGACCTTCCTAGGCGTACGTGACAAATCATTCTCCTTTCCTGTCCTCAAAAGCAAGCAGGAAATCAAGGGAAGGAGTGAGGAAACTAGGATTTACACAGCTTTCATTATGCAACTTTCCTTATTTTTCATAAAATTCTTCAAGAAAAAAATCATGATCTTTTTTTAAGGGGGGGACAGTGAGAGCGAGAGAGAGAGAGAGAGAGAATCAATTTTATTTAGCTTTTCATGTGCCTTTCGTCTCCTTGACACTTGGTTGTGTACATGGTGCTGGGGTTCGAACCTGCATCCTTGTACATACCAGGCAAGCTCCATAACCACTGAGCCACTGCTCCAGTTCCCATCATGATCTTTTATTGATGAATGAGAAATCTGAGATTCAGAAGGATTAAGTAGCTTGTTTACATAAAATTTAATTTAAAATGTTCAGAAAGTACCTGAAGAAAACCACAAAGCACACATAAAAATACAAAGATGGACTTGAACCAATGGAAAAATAATTTCTGTTTTTGATTTACCCATCTCAACATTGCTATGGTGTCACTTCACCTCAGGGTAATTTATTAATTTATTGTAATTACAATAAAATGCCCATAAGTCTTTTTTCCCTAGAGCTAAAAAAGCCAACACTAAACTTTATATGAAATAAGAAACATGGAAAAATAGATAGGAAAATACTAAAAAGAAATGCTAGGTTGGGGCATTAGCCACAGCCTCAAAGCCTCTGTAGTTGAAACAGCAGTGCTAGTTTATGGGTAGACAGACAAACAGAATTGATTAGGAAGCCCAGAAATAGACTGAATTCAAAATGGAATAAAGGTAGCAATTCAAATTGCTAGCACAAAAAATGGACTTTTTATTTTATGGTTCTGGGACAATTAAACATTTGGAAAAATATAAAATTAGATCCACTCCTCATGCTATAGATAAGAATAAATTCCCAATCTATCCGATATCAAAATGTAAAGTAGTGAAACTACAAATCCTGGAAGAATACTTGATGAATTCCCCCTAAGCTGAGTTTAGAGAAAGATTTTCTAATTATGACTCAAATAAACAAAAACAACTGCTGCATGGGAAAATAACATAAGCAAAGTCAAGAGACAGAAGAAAGATTGGGAAAAAATATTTATAATACACATCATAGGTTAAATAAGGTTAATATTTCTAACACATAAAGAACTTTTAGACATCAAGAGAAAAAAAATTGTATATAAAAGTCACGAGCACACGCAAAAGACAAATGCATAGATGGCCCACTCATGCTTAGAGAAATACTGGGGCCTCTATACTTGCCCCCCTTTGACCCCACCTCTGGGGCATTCCCATCCTGTGTCACACTCCTCCCTGGGCCTGGGACTTATTACTAGTTGAAGAAGATACTGCAAAGGTGATGAGATGTCACTTCTGAGATCAAGTTTCAAAAGACCCTGACTTTGGCCTTGGGTACCTCCTCTTATTCTTCAGCTTACTGGCTCTTAAAGAAGCCAGCTGCCATGTTATGATCTATTCTGTGGAGGGACCCACACAGTAAGGCCCCAACATCTCTAGCCAACAGTCAACCAGGATGTGAGGCCTTCCAACAGTCACGTGAATGTGGCTGGAACTGGATCCTCCCCCAGCGGAGCCCTGAGATGGCTGCAGCCTTGGGAGACAACTTGACCCACGGTTGCAAAAGACCCTGAGCTATAGGCACCAGCTAGGCCCCACCTATAATTCTGACTCACAAAAAGTGTGAAATAATGAATTTTTGTTAGCAAGTTACTAAACAATTAGTTGTTTTAAGCCACTAAATTTTGGGACAACTTTAATGCAATAATAGCTAACTAATACAAATGTGAACTATTAAAACTACACTGAGATATCCTTTATCAAACATTAGATTGGCAAAAAGTCAAGTTTCAAACAAAGTCACAATTGTACAATGCCAATGGGAAAGAAAAACATTATAGCTCCGACAGAGAGAAATGTGCAATATCTGACAAAATAACTTTGCATGTACCTTTCAATCCAGAAATCCCACACTTCTGGGATTTTACCCTAAAGATACACTCCAACAATATAAAAATACAAATGCACAAAGTTGCTCACTGAAGCATTATGTATAAATTGCAAAAACTATCTAAATACCCAAGTATGGGAGATTGGACATACAGAATACAATTATTTCACATATCCATTACTTCGGAACAAACCACCTCAAAACTTGGTGACTTAAACCTACAACTTCTTTAGTTTTTTTTTTTTTAAGAGAGACAGAATCAAGTTTATTTATTTTTTCATCTAGTTTTTGTGTTTCCAAACTTAGTTGTGCATGTGGTGCTGGGGTTTGAAGCCAGGTCCTCAAGGATGCTAGGCAAGCACTCTGCCACTGAGCCACTGCTCCAGCCCTAAACCTAAAACTTATTATTCATGCCTGGGCTCAACTGAGTGGGTCTTTTTAGTCATCGGATATAGGCTGAGGTCACTCTAGAGTTCATCAGGTGCTGGAACATACAAGATGGTCTCCTGTTCTCCAGGATGACTCAGCATGTGACCTCTCACCACTCAGTAGCCTCACCTGAGCTTCTTTGCAACCTGGTAGCAGCCTTTCAAGTGTGAGAAAACAGAAGTCTGGGGTCTTCTCAAGGTTAGGGTTTAGATGTCCTAGGATTTTGTATACATCATACGCTATCGCTCAAAGCTATTCACAGGGTCATGCTAGGTTCAAGATGATATAGACTCTGTTGGAGACTAAGCCAAACATGGTGCCAGAGAAAAGAATTAGTGGTAAACAACTCTTAAGAGGCCCAGCTGGCTTGTAATTAGCAAACTGCCTGACCGCATGACTAAGCTATTTGGCCGCTCATTTGTTACAATTGGTTGAATGTGTTTGCACTGTGTCCCTATTGTTTGTTGTAACAGATAAATACCGGGCTTATGGAGACAGAGAGAGATGACACTGGTGAGAGGAGACCTTCCCATGCAGGCGGCAGAAACGAGACAGAGTAGCCACCAGTCAGAGAAGCAGAGGCGGCAGAGACAGAGGAGAGCAGCAGCAGAAGCTGAGAGAGAGACACAGCAGCAGCAGAGGCAGAAGAAGAAAACCTAACATGCAGGCAGTAAGAGAGGAAGAAAAGCCTCCGCAGTAGAAATTGGGATCTAGTGCGGCAGTAGAAACGGGGACTCTAAAGAGAGAAAATGTTAATAGCCTTGACTCTAAATGCAATGTTTTAACGCCTTGCCTCTAAAAGAGAGAAGGCGGAAGCGCTTGGAGGCCTTTAGCTGAGGTAAAGGGAAAAGTGAAGCGCTTGGAGAACTCGGGGCCAGTGGGTCTAGTTCATTCCCAGTCCACCCCCGAATGAGAGCCATCCGGTTCCTGCCAGCTGGGACCAGACAGACTCTACCTCTTGCTAGGAGCAGCAGAAAATAATCTTCCATGAATGTGCAAGCACATAAAGGAAGAAGGAAGATCCATGAATGGATATGGAATGACCGCCAGTGTAAAAGTGAACAGAAGTGTGCACGTAGGTTGCTGCATTTTCTGTAAGAAAGGAATGTGTGTTAGTTTTTTGTCACCGTGAGAAAATATCTGAGAGAGATAATTTAAAGCAGGAAAGATTTATTTTGGCTCATAATTTCAGAGTTTTCAGATCATGGTTGGCTGGTTCCATTGTTTCTGAACCTGTGTAGGCAAAGTATCCTGGTAAAGGGGGCATGGCATAGTGAAGCAGCTGCTCATCTCATGATGGCTGGGAAACAGGAGAGAGAGAAAGAGAGAGAGAGAGAGAGAGAGAGAGAGCACGAGTGAGAGAGAGAGATGAGGCTAGGGATAAGAAGTATCCTTGAAGGACACACCCCTAGTGACCTACTTTCCCTGAATAGCCTGAATAGGACCCATCTCAAAGTTTCCTCCATCTCCCCAAAATGCCAACAGCTGTGAACCTGTCAATTGATTAATCCATTGAGGAGGTCAGAGCCCTCATGATCTAATCAGTTGGCAAGAGCCTCACTTCAGAACACTGCTAGACTGAGGACCACGTCTTCAAAACATAAGTCTTTGGGGGACATTCCAGGCCCAAACTATAACAAGGAGAAATAAAAAAAGCCACATATAGCTATCTGTTCACTTGTTTTACACTTTTGGAAAAAAAACAGGAGCAAAAAACCAGGAAACAATAAAATTGGTTACCTACACAGGGTTGGGAGAATGGAGTAGAAAGGGTAAGGGAGGGAGGACACTTCTCTGAGTAGATCTTTTTGCATGGTGTTTGCTTTGGAAGCATGTTAATGTTATACATATCCAAAAAATAAAATTAACCCTGGATGTGGTGGCACATGCCTATAATATCAGTGGCTTGGGAGACTGAGGCAGGAGGATGGCAAGTTCAAAGCCAGTCTCAGCAACTTAGTGAGGTTCTAAGGAACTTACCAAGACCCTGTTTCAAAATAAATATAAAAAGGGATGGAGATGTGGCTTAGTGATTAAGCACCTCTGAGTTCAATCCTTAGTACTAAAAAATTAAAATTTTAAATTAAAAAAAATTGACTTAGCAAGGAAAAATATAAAACTGAATACAGAGACAAATGTACCCAGGAGTTACTCTAGATACTGGAGGGGAAAGAAGTTTAATAGGATACATTATTGGCACAATTGAAGAAATTACAATATACTGACTGTATATAAAAGTATTCCCTCAGTGTTTTATTTCCTGAACCTGAGGTTATATAATATCCTTGTTCTTGGGTAATACGCATTGAAATACTAAAATGCATACTATATGGAGTGATATATACAACCTACTTTCAAATGGTTCCAAACAACAAATATGTTAGTATGTTACAGAGTATTTCCAAAGATCTTAGTATAATTTTAACTTCTGATAGCTTTTGAACTCTGAATGCTGCAAAATTAGAGATCCATTTTTAAGTTTACTTCAATCTCTTTTTCATTTAGGTTTTGACCTTTGAATAACTTTCTGATTTCAATTTTTTGTCATCTTCAATCACAGAGACTAAAACAAAATGGAGATAAAGAAGGAGAAAGCAAATGTAGCAAACTGTTTTAAAAGACTGAATTTGGATAAAGGGCATGTGGAAGTTTCCTGTACTATTCTTGCAACTTTTCTGTGAATTCAAAGTTATCTCAAAATAAAAAATATATTTTAGCAAAAGATTACATAATTGGAAGTGACTGGGATGTCCGTGTTTTGTACCTCACTTGAGTTGTCTGATATCAAAGTGCAAGTTCATGTTCTTCCAGGTTCTGCCTTTCATCTTGAGTAAGAGGTCTCATTCTGTAACCACTGGGACCACTAGTGGCCAGGATTGGGCAATCAGCCCATAGCCTTGAAGTGGAAGGAGGGCAAAGTCTCCCACCAACCTTGGCCTTGAGGAACTCACTCTCTAATCCACTGAGCTAACCAACTCCAGACCTTCCCTGAAGAGAACCGTGTAATAGGCATGTAAAACGATGAAGGGGATTGCTTTGGAAACTTGTTTAAATAACTCTTTGGGCAGACGAAAGATTGCCAACACCTGCTTTTTGTTTTCTGGTATTTATTAGAGCCACCCTGCAAGGAACCTCTAAGCTTCCTGGATCTCATTCACTCATCCGAGTTCATTCTTGGTTCAGGGTCAGCCTTTTGGGGGTGGGATGGCGAGATGCTGGAAAAAGTTGTCAAGGATCAGAGGAGGGTCACTGCCTCTGAGCTTTTAGGAGGTGAGAATGGTTCAGAGAATTTCAACTAGACAATAATAATCTTGAGGCCAAATCTCGTTTTTCCCTATGCCTTACCTATCCCTTTACTTCCAACTCCCCTCTCCTTGTGGTTATTTATTAGTTCATCCATCCGTCATCCATCCATCATCCATCCACCCACTTGCCCATTAATAATAATTAGTCTCAAATTACAGCAAATGTCAAGAATAGAGTGATGAATAAGGTTAGTCCTACCCTTAGGAACAGAGAGGAACAGGCAATTTAGTGTGGGGACAGTCCTGTATATGGGGGTGCCTAACTGAGCCACGGAAATCCAGGTGAATCTTTGGAGCTGAACTAAAAATTCTGCAAATGGTGGGCAAAGATAAGGTCATCTAATCTTTTGCCACTCAGAAGTGTGGTCCCTTGATGAGTACAATCAGTACTACCAAGAACGTCCTAGAAGGCAGAGTCTTAGGCCCCACACCAGACCCTCTGAATCTAATTTTTTACAAGATCCCCAGGTAATTCCTAAGCACAGTAATGTTTGAGGGTCTTGATCTAGACGCTATTTTTTTCAGGAAATGACCGGTGGTTGACAGGCATCTCACTCTCGGTCTGGAGCTGAGTTCCCTCAGCCACCACTGTCACCACTACTGACCTAAGATCCAGCCCTGGGCTGTCCTTCCCATTGCCCAGCTCACTTCCAACACTAGCATCATCAGCCATATTGAGGATTCTGAGAAAGGAGAATTCTCACCTCCTGGGATTAGACAATGAATCTAGATTTCTTTAGCTCTAACACTATCTGTACTTTTTGACCCAGTAATTCCACCGAGAGGAGACAAGCCCAAGGGGAAAAAACTCCAAAAGAAAATTATCATTTATATTTGGATGTTAGATACTTAGAGCTGTGTCATCTTCATAAACAATCAAAGGAGTAACAACCCAAATGCCCAGCATTGGCTGGCATAGGGACACGGAGCACTCTCAGAAAAGTCAGGCTGCCCCTGGGGACAGGTCATAATGTCGTGCAAAGTTTCCTGGCTGGAAGATGGGAAACCTAGTTTAGTTTTAGCCCTGCCCCTCCAGACTGGGTCCCCATAGCTAAGCCCTTTCCTGTCTCAGGAATCTCTGTGCTCTCTAAAATTTAACATTTCACCTGTGCTCTTCTGTGTCCCCAAATTCCGCCCAGAATAAGCCTGCCCTTCCATAAAGACCCTGGGAGGGGTGGCATGGTGAAAGAAACTCAAGCAGAGCTGACAGTAACTTCAGAGAAGGAGAAAAAAATCACATACTGAACTCTGTGCCGACTGTGATTCTAGTAACGGCTAATGTTTAATTGAGGACTGCTGCTGCCAGATGCTGTTTTAAGTGCTTTTATATGAATTAACTCACTTAATCCTCACATCAACACTATAAAGTGGAAAATTTTATTCTCCCTGTTTTCCAGATAAAGTTCAGAAAGTAATTTGCCCAAAGTCGTTCTGTTGGAAGGGTCAGAGCCCCAAGGGGTGCCCTCAAGTTCTGACTCCAGAATTCTCACACTTACCCTCTCCCCAGCGGTCCTCACCGTGTGGTTCCTGGACCAGCAGCATCAGCACCCCCTGAGAACTGGTTAGGAAGGCAGAGATCTCCAGACCTACCAAATCAGAGACTGGGGGATGGAGCCAGCCATGGCTGTTAGCACGCCCCTCCACCCAGGTGATTGTGATGCATGCCACTTTGCAGAGTCCTTGCTTTAGCTACTTGCTGCTTTTAGTACTCCTCACAAGTGGGGATTGGAAGGAGGGCTACCATTCCCACATTTAGAACCTCTGCAAAAATCAGTGTATCCAGGAATAGAGAGAGGGAGGAAAGAGTGAGAAGACACTGCCCCGATGTGAGAGTGGTGCAGGGGGAGAGTGGATATAGAAGATGCGTGTATGGAACTAGCCAAACCTTATCTCTGGCTATTGTGCTTCTACTCTCGTGGTGGCAGCCTGCTTTGGCTGGTTGGCTAAACTCCTGTGTGCTAGGCTGCTGATTTTTCTGGGCCCCATGCATAAGACCTATTTTTAGCTCAGCCTTGATGGGACACGTTTGCTGGGTGTTGCCAAATCACAAGAACAATCACACCCTGGTAGCAGGCAGGCTATGCTTGGCTCACAGATCGTGCAGGGCTGTCTGGGCTTGCACCCAGTCTCCACCCAGATGCTGGTCCCACCTGGACCAGCCCTAAGTGGGGAAAAAGGGATTTTAGGAGAATCAAGGCCATGGTACATCCTTTCTCTGGCCGCAGGATGCAGTGGCTGAACAGGCTCTCAAAATTTAGAGGCCCAGAGGGCATTTTAACTGATCCCTGGCCACCCAACCAGCCAGTGGGCAGGGGTATTCAGAACCCCAGGTTTCCTTACTCCTTTCCCTATATAATGCAAATAATCTTTGATTTCTCCAATGTTTGTTTATTTGTGTTACATCTGTTTCTGCTAACAACAATAAAAAAATGAGCCCAAGGAATGCCAATGGCCATTGTAACAGATGGATCTTCCCAGGAGGCTGTGTGCAAGTGGAGACAGCAAACTGGAGACCACAGGAGGTGGATATCTGTGGACAGCAGCAGCCACCCAGGGAAACCGACTAAGCAAGTAAAACTTGAGGCTCCTGCTCACAATCGTAGGTAACATTTTAAATCTAATCTGTCCCTAAATTTTGAAACTTTGTTCTCCTTTATTATCTAATATCTCAGAACAGTTTATCCAGAGGGAAAAGGATATTTTATTATTAATAATTTCAAATCTATTAGTAATAATAACAACTGCTATATTTGGTGTCTGGCTCAATGTTTTACATTCATTAGCTCATTTAAACCTCATAATAACCTCATGCAGTGGATAGTATTAGCCTCATTCTACTAATGAAAAATGGAGGCTCCGAGACTGTCATTCACTCAAGATAATACAGTCAGCAAGTGTCAGAGCCAGGCCTGACAATTCCAAAAATATGTGAATTTAATCATATGGCACACTCCTTCTAGAAAAAAAGAAGGAGACTAGCTGGGAATGTAGCTGGGAATGTAGGGGACTAAGAGATGGACAAACATGTGGGAGAGCTCCTTCACATCACAGATGGATTATTTTGTAGAATGAAAAATAAAGAAACCCTTTTCCTGACAAAACCAGAGCCACTGGGGCAAAGTTACCCAGATGCAGATATTATTTAGTATAAGCAAGAGAGCTGTTGACTCATGGGCAAGTTGCCTCGGAGGGTCTCTGCCAATGCTGGTGACATGCAGGCCCAACTTGAAGGTGAACAGCTGCCATGGAGAAGAGAGGAGTGGACTAGACCACCCCTGTAATCCCTTACAGCTCTGAGACTCTACAGTTTTTAATATTTAAGCATCTTGAAGGTAGATACCACAGTCAACGTCTCCCCACCTCCCAAGCACCCATTGCTGAGAATGACTTTCACCCATGACACAATTGATTTCCTCTGCGTAGTCCACAGAGCAAGAGAATGATGAGTGGCTCTCTCTTTGCCACACTAGCAGATCTCAACTCCAACACATGGTGAACCAAATTAAAGTCCTCATTTCCCAGTCTCTCTGGCTCCCAATGGGAGAAGATCTGGCTAATTGGGAAGGAGAATCAGAGTGTACAAACTCTAGGAAATGTCCTTAAAATGGAGGCTGTGTGGCTTTCCCCACCATTCTTCCATTCTGCTGCCAGAAATACAGAGGTAATAGATGAAATTTGAGCAGGCATCTTCAAGTAGGAGGTGGAAGCCAGGAGCTAAGAACTAGAATGAGTCAGGGGTCTGACTATCAGGGAGCTGTTAGAATCACAAGGCTCCTGCTGCATGCAGGAAGTACTGAGAAATAAGTTGTACTGTTACTTTGGGTTTTCTGTTAACTTTGAAAAGAATCCAATTCTAATTCTTACAAAGTTGGAAAAAAATATCTGAACCAAATAAGATGATCATGAAAGCAATTCTGAATTAGCTATTGAGAGACAAATAATTCAGAAAAGAATGAAGAGAAGGAGGAAGAGAAACAGAAACAAGAAGAGGAAGAGCTGGAAGAAGAGGAAGAAGGACATGGAGGAGGAAGAACAGGAAGAAGAAGGAGGGGAAAGAGGAGGATATGGAGAATGAAGATGAAGAAAAAGGAGAAGGGGGGAAGCGACAATGATGATAATAATAAGATAAGAGTATACCTGAACAACCAGGCCACACTATTCCTGATGCCCAAGTAGGAAGACTCTCTGTTCCCAGTGCCACTGTACTAGTACACCTGCTAACTCTCACCTGAAGTGTTGGGTCCAATCTCTGGTGTCTGACTCAAGTCACTACTCCCCTCACCTTGATCAATCATGCCCAGTATTGTCCAAGTTAGCAGTATCACTCCCTTGTCCAAATCCCTCCAGGGCCCTTTTGTGTTTGAGATAAGAAAAGGACTACTTACTTTGACATTTGTCAAAAATGTACTAATCCCCCTGTATATCTACTCCACGCCTCACTTCTCCCATAAACTTACCATTTCAGGAAGAATAAATGCACCTACCAAGCCCCTGCCTCTGTCCCTAGGATGTATTCTGCATTACCCCTGAGCACTGACCTCATCTGTCCATCATGGCTCTAGTCTAACGCCCCCTTCTCAATGAAGGATTCTCAATTCTCCTTGCTCCAGAGGGAATCAATCTCAGAAGCCCACACATTTTCTGTGACACAGGGCTGCCTCCTTGGATCCCCCACACAAAAGCCTGTCAATAGCAGAAAGAGTCTGCAAGAACAGAAAGAAGAGAGGGAAGAGGAGGAGCATGAAAAGAGAGTGTATCTCTGTCTGAGTGGCTTCTGATTATGACTACCCACTGCCCAAACTCCACCCAGGGGTCCCCAGTGCCTCTTGGTCTAAACCCCTCAGTGTAAACACTCAAAACTCAAGATGCTTCTTTTTTTTTTTTTGATCTATTCAAACAACTAGCATTTATTTTCTTTTTGTTTTTTACATTTTTTAATTAAGGAGTTGAGTTGTTGTACAATCATAAATTCTTATAAAGTAACAATATGATATGCATTTGATCCAAATCCAGAGTCACCCTCGTATTGCCCATACCCCAGTCTCTTGATTCTTCTCTATTTCCCCCCATAACAGCTATAAATGTGTGCGTACATATGTATTTGTGAATTTTCCAGAGTTAAATGATTGCATAAGTATTATTTGGCTTCTCTGGGGGTTACAGAGTATGTTACATTGTTGATTATCTCCATAGATCCCTCCCTATCCTCCCTCCTTTTCCCCTCCAATCCATTTCTCCCCTCCCTCATCCCCCTCTTACATATCTATGGTTCCCTTAGATTATGTGTTGGTACACCTTTTCTGGATCTAATACATGAGTCTGACAACATTTCACCCAACTTGGGTTTTGATCTAGCCTCCACAAATGAGGGAAAGCATTCAACCCTTGAGTCTCTGGGTTTGGCTAACTTCCAGTGCCATCTTTCAAAGGCCACAATATCGTTGTTTCTAATTGCTGAGTAGAACTCCATTGTACATATATATTGCAGAGTCAAGATGCTTCATAATCTGACCTTTTTCTTTTCCTGCATCCCAGGTAAAGTAAACTAATGACAAATCCCAATATTTCCCACCTTTGACATGTATTTTTGTGACCTCTGTGTGTAATCCTCTCCTGCCCTAACCACCCTGTCCACTGTCTAAGGATTGGCTCCTGTGTTCTTACTCTCTGGAGCCTTTGGATCTGCTCAGTGTGATGGCATCCTCCCTATTTGGAATTATCTCCTGTCTTACTGAGAACTCATCATGTTGTTTCTTCCCTAGCATAGGTCTGAATTATCATACTGTATAAAGAGAACAGAGCTTTGGAATTATATAACCTTGTCATTGGAGAAGATGTTGACCTTGCTCAGCCTCAGTTTTCCTATCATAAAATACAGAGTCCAATACGCACCTCACAGAGTAGTCATGAAGATGGAATAAGATAACCTGGAAATTCAAAGCAAGATTAGTCTTACGTACTCTTGAGAATGCAGCAATAACACAGAGCTGAGCATAAAGAGGAGTTTGCAGTGCTGGAGAATCACTGAGCTGTCAGACTTGGGGCTCCTGGAAGAACCTCTGAGGTTAGTTGGGAATCAGTGCTTGCAAATGGACAAGTTAGTGTCAATGTTATCTTGGCAACATTTGGACAAGATGAGGTTGACTGTGCCTTCTAAGGTGGGCAAAAGCACAGATAAATTAAGGTTTCGCAACTAGCAAATGAAGAACTGAGTTGAAATGTCGGGCACTAGCTCCAGTGCTCTTAACTGCTTTACTGGCTGGAGTCTGAGAAATGGGAGGGTAGGGGGAGTGATCCCAGGTTCTTGTGAGAATACACAGGAGAATGTGAAATAATCAGCTTGGCACCTGCACATGCTAACAGCACCATAAAGGCGCCTGTTGTATTGATAAACTTTTCTGAAGTTCATCTTCACTCTCTCCTCCTTTGCTTTGTCTTTATTCCTGTCTCTTCTCTCCCTCTTGCTCCTCTGTTCTATCATCATAAGAGGGATTCTTTTGGGACCTAACTTTAGACAAACCCCCTTTTTATTTACACCCAAACCATGGCTTATTCCTATTTACCTTGCTGTTCCCTGAAATCCTTCCAGAGCTCTTCCTCAACCTTTTTTGTTTAATCCTAGGGATTATTTATCGGGTAAATCTATCATTAGGTAATGTTTTAAGAACATGTTTTTCCATCAGATAAATGACTATTACGTATTCCCTGTCACCAGACACACTCTATGGTAAATATTACCCTAAAAAGAAAATTCATGACTCATGATTAACTGAACAACCACTGGGAAGCTGGGGAGTTCCCATTTATGAAAATTATTATTGTTTGATTGATTTTTAACCCACCCTCTGCCTGAAGGTCCTTCGAGTCATTCTGTACTTGTGTAGTATGCAAAATGGCAGGGACTGATTGGCTATGAATGAAGTCAGGATGATTTAATATCCTATATTTATAGTGTCTGTGTACATGGGAAGATGTATCCTCTGTTTTATGTGATTACCTATAATCAGGAATTTGCTGGCAACACACACACACACACACACACACACACACACACAAAACACTGGATCCTGCACCTTAGTTGCCCCAGCAGGTCAAGGGTGATACTTCTCAAATTCCTTCCTCCATCCCACTGGTGAGCTGCAGGGAAGGTGCCCAGATACAGGAATTCTCACACCCAGTTTGAAACCCACACTGTCAATTGCTGTGTGACGTCAGACAGGTAATAAGCTCTCCAGGCCTCAGTTTCCGCCCTTACAGAGAAATGATGAGAATTCAATCAGATAAAGCAACTGGCACAGAGTAAAGTGCTTAAAATTTGGCATTGCTGAGGCAGACAGAGAAAACTGTGACATTTGGGGAGATTCTGCCCCGGGACAATGGTGGCCATAGTTTTGAGATCTTGTCTGGGGAAGGACAAGGATCTATGTACATGTTATTACTTTACATTGATAGGAGTGGAAGCAATGAAGCTAAACTTCAAGTCACTCTCCTTGAGCACCTGCTACATGCCAGGGACTGGAGTAGATAGGTACCCGGTCATTTAAAAGATGAATCTCTTATTTTCCTTGTCACCGCCTCACTTGCAGGCTACCCATTGGTTCTCTAAGTTACCTGTAGCTAGATCTGGACCACCTCTGCCCCAGACTTAATGAATCACAGTCTCTAGGGACAGGCCTCATGGTCTATACCTTCACAGGTCTCCATAAGCAATCTCACATACAGAAGGCTTAAAAACCACTTGCCAACAGTTGGCAGCACCTACGATTTATTGTGTGTTGACTATTCATTCCTTCATTTGGCAAATATTTGTTGAGGGTATTTCCGTGCTAGGCACTACGCTAAGTACTTTATGTGCATTGGTTCGTTTTTTGTCTCCACAGATCTCTCCAGCATTTGCCATTAACTTTACTTTTCTAGCTAGAGAGCCAAGGAAAATACACACTTAACTTGACCACGTTCATGAAGCAGCATAATAAAGGTATATAATATATGCTTTGGAAATCCCAGGAAGGGAGGAACCACATCTAATTAAGAGAGGTAGTGCAAAAATGAACCAGATGGAATGTCATTCTGGCAGGGAGGTGAAACTTGGGATCCCTTTAGGGATGGACCAGCTACTACCTCACAGAGAAACCAATTGCTCACCATGGTTACCAGTTTGGGAACGTACATAAGCTACTCCACAGAAAGATTTACATGTCAACAAGCACTTTTAATATCAGATTATTTCTCAGAAAAAATCAATAGCTTAGCAAAATATTGATTTTTTTCTTTTTGATTATGAAGGGGTATAAGGTATTTTTAAAGCAGCTATTTTGTATCACTGAATTCATTTTCTTGAAATAAAACTAAATAAGTATGGTAGTTGTTGTTATAGATCTATGTACTTGACACCTACAAGGTAAGCAAGAATTAAAGACAGATTAGCAAAATACATCAGTGAAACCCACAGTGATGGCTTCGGGTGAGATAGTGGTATTTAATGCAGAGCTAGTTTGTTTCGTCATCTCGATCAGTTCTGCCGGGTTCCGGGAGGTTGTTTGTTAATGACTGTGCCCTGTTTGCTGTAAAACGTGAGAAGGGGTACTCAGCTGCCTTTCTGCATTCTTAGGGGGAAGATTGCTCTGCGAGGTCCACTCTTGCCTAAGAATGTTGGCTTTCTGCTTTCACAACCCCAGCTACTTGCATTCAACAAATTTCACCAGTTTGCAAAGATCAAATTAAGTATTGTTTTATTCTGCACAACATTAGCTCATGAAAATTCCTAAGGAAGCCCTAGGCTCCTTTGTTGCTTTTAGTTTTTGGTTTTTTTGGAGGATAATACACAATGATCAGTGGGTAGACTAGGACTCCCTGGGCCCAAATTCCAGTTTTGGCACTTAAGAGTCATGTGACCTTGTACAGAGTTGTTTAAACTCTCTGGGCTCCAGTTTTCTCATTTGAAAAATAATGGGACTGAGAGGCATGTAATCATTCCTTGGTATCCACAGAGATTTATTCCAGGACCTCCAAGAACACTTCAATCCATGTATACGCAAGTACCTTAGATCAAATGGGACCAATCCACATCCTCCTATAGACTTTGAACAGTTTCTAGATTACTTCTAACACCCAATAAGATATAAATGCTAGCTGAATAGTTGTAAAGCTGTATTGTTTGGGGAATAATTACAAGAAAAAGATGTGTATACGTTCATTACAGATGCAATTAAAATTAAAAAAAAAGAATTAAAGACAGAAAAAACTTTAGTTTGGTCGAAGGTGTAGTGAAATGGACATCCTTAGGAGCTGCTGAGCTGATGGGAGTGTAAATTGTTACACCCTGAGGGTATTTAGCAGTGTGACTCAAGAACTTGAATGAACAGTCCAACCCTTGAACTTTTTTGTGATTCCCATTCAGGAAACTCTATTAATGAAACAGGCAGAGACTAGGTTACAGATTTATAAAACAGAATACTGTCCCTCACAGGGTTATTTTTTAAGGCCATTAAATCAGAAACCATTTAAACATCCTGCAATAGAGATTGGTTAGGTAAATTTTCACAAATTCACATGATAGACCTGAAATAAAATGTGGACTCCATCAAGACAGGGACTTTGTGAGTCTTCTTCACTGCTACATCCCAGAGCCTGTCAGTCCCTGGAACTCACTGCATGAGGACTTTGGAGTTGGACCTGCTGGCCCTCTCTCTGTCTACAGTTTTGATGCCTTTGCTTTGGTACCCTCAGTGCATAAATAAATGTTAGCAGCTATTATCCATGGAAGTTTGAAGAGAACTTGTCAGGGTTAGCAAAAACTTAGCACATCAACTGTACTCAGGGGGATTCAAAATTAGCAATAGAAAAATACAAATATCATATTTATATTTAATGTACTAGATGGAGGCTTACCAAGTGTGGTAGTCATGGGGACTTCATCGTTCTCATAAGCAGATAAACAGTGTACTTCTGAAAGACTTATGGCTAAAGACTGAGTTTAATTCGTCTATATCTTGATTTCTGCATTCATAATTCAAGAAGGAATCAAAGTAATTCAACAAGGTCTGGGAGAAAAAATAAAAAGAATTGTGCTGTAAGTAATTATTGGAATAGCAAACAGAAGGGCTTTGAAAACTTTATTTACATCAAGCCATATGTTTAGTGTTGATTCTTCATCTTTCCTTGCTGATAAGAGGCCCCTCAAATGAATTTTAGTTCTTGCCATCCTTCTAGCTTTTGTAGGGAACATCTGTGAACGTCAGGGAAAGCTTTGCCATTTACTCTTTCATGGTTTTCCTTTAAGCAATTCTATGGCTCTGGACAGAGCACATGCCCAGACCACTTTTCCAGAACTTCATCTAACAATTTCAACTTGATCTTGCCAATCAAAAGATCCTAAGGGCAATTTGTGTTTTCAGAGCTGGCCATAACACTTCCTGGTGGCACGAGCAGCTTACAGTAACCTGTGGTTAGGAGCAACAATAATGGTTGGGGGTGACTTTATGCTTTAAAGAGCTACAGACAGATGTAGCATTATGGAGTTGTGTTTCCTAGACCCCAGCCTTAAATACGATCTGGAAACCCAGTGACGGCCTTCTGTGGTTCCACACTCATTGCAGAATGGTAAACTCATAGTCCAAAACTTTTCCTGTGGTCCAAAGATGGATGTGGGCTTGGAGATTGAGTGATGGGCCAGTTGTTTGACACAAAGTTCAAATATCAACTACTAAAATTGAGAGAGAGAGAGGACCTCAACTTCTGGTAAGAGACCCTGGGAGTATTTATTAACCCCAATGGGGAATTTCTGCTATTTTGAACTGTGCAAGAATCGAAGACAGAGAGGGTTGAGTGAGGTAATGTGCTGTTTGAAATGCAGATTCCTAGGTCTCTGACCAAGAACTTCTTGTTCAATTCAGTTCTACATTTGGGTCCACAGTAGCCATTTGCATTTTAACCGAGTCCCAGATGGAAAACAGTAATCTAGGAAAGCTTCCTTTTAGGAAATAATTGTTCTTTTGTGTGAGAAATTACCTTAATTGGCTTCTGGGTCTATGCAAAGGTGAGTGCCAACACCTAGACGGATAGGAGTTTACATTTTTCTATTTTACAGTATAATAGACCTGGAGGGCTTTCCCATTGAAGGGACCCCACCAGAGTCTTTGAATTAGGGAGAGGAAAGAAACGTGGTCCAGGGTTCATTGCTGCCCTCAAGGAATGGGTGAGGAACACAGGACACACTGTCTGACTTTTAGTCTTTATTTCTTCTTTTGTGATGTGATTTCCCCTCTTCACCACCAAACCTTCAGTAAAAATATTCTATAGAGAACAGAGCTGTGCTGAAGTCTGCACAAAGCTGACTTCAGGGAGTTTCTGGTGAAACATCCTGGAAAGAACCGGAGCAGGGATGGGACAGTGAGTGGGTGAGTGGAGTGGAGGGATTCACGGGGCCACCTTCAGAAACTGGAGGGCCCTTCCCTGGGAGCTTTCTTTGAAAGCCTGGGGTTTGTGAGATATCATTTACATATAATAAAATACTCTCATTTTAAGCATAGTTCAAACAGTTTTGACAAATGTATATACCTATATAACCAACGACCACCAAGATAAAGAACAATACCCTCACTGTTGGGCAAGCTTGCGCAGCAGAGAGACCCCTGGTAGCTGAGGCAAGAGATTTTATTGAGGGGGGGTGACAGTATAGCTGCTCCCAGTACCTGAGAGAACAGCAATAGGTGGTCTGGAGTGGGGGAATTTATTTGCTCTTGTGGCTCTCTCAAGAGAGCAGGGCTTGGGTGGTTGCCTGTGGGCTCTGGTGTAGTGAGGTAGGGTGTGCCTCTAAATGGTTGTGCTTTGTGAAAGGGTAATTTACTTCTCATATGGCCATCATTATTGACAGTTATCTAACACTCATCCTCACAGAAGACTTCCTTCTATCTTTTCAGTCAATCAGTCTCAAACATGTCCAGTTGCAAGCAACTGCTGGATAATAATTGGGTTTTGTCACTGTAAATTAGATTTGTCTCTTCCAGGGTTTCATATACATGGAATTTTATAGTATACATACCTTTGAGTATAACGCTATTTTAGGTTCCTAGGTATGTCACATCTTTCAGTGGCTTAACTGGTTGGCCGATTGTTTTGATGAGCAGCATCCTGTTGAGTGGATATACCAGAGTGTGTTTATTCATTCACACCTTGGTTGTTGTTTGGGTTGTTTCTGGCTTCGGAAGTATTAATAAAGCTGTTATGAACATTCAGATGCAGATCTTTGTGCAGACATATTTTTCACTTCTCTTATGTAAATACCTTGAGGTAGAAGTGCTGGGCTGTAGGTGAGTATGTATTTATAAAGTGCCTCTTTCCCAGAGTGATGGGACTGTTTTTGTTGATATTAGGGTGGCTGGGAGCAGGGCTTCAGTCAAAACAGGAGGCCATGCTGGCTGGCTAAGGGGCAGGGTGTTGGGCAGCTTGCCAGAGAAAAGAACAACCAGTCAAGACGCTGGCAGAAGAACACCTGATGATTGATGGATCCACCAGCCAATCTCTGAAAGGCCAACTCCATCAACTCCTCCCATTTACCTAAACCGATAAAACCAGCTGCCCAGTCGAGGTCCAGCGCCATTTTCTCCTGCATGCCACTTCCCTTGCCCACTTTGGCCCTGTAGATGAATTTGGCCTGGGAGTCGCCAATCCCAATAAAGGGTTTTGCTCAGCCGTTCTTAAGTCTCACACCTGGATTTACACCCTTGGTTTCTGATTTTTACAATAACTACCTGAAGTATATGAGGATTTTAGTTGCTCCACATCCTTAGCAACAGTTGTTATCATTAGTCTTTCTAACTTCATCCATTTTTAAGGATGTATCCTGGTGTCTCATTGTACCTTAAATTTTCATTTTCCTAATGACTGATAATATCAAGCATTTTCTCACATCTATTTGCCATTCCTATATCTTCTTTGGGAAATTATGTTCTATGTCTTTGCCTTCTTTTTAAATTTCTTAAAATCTTCTTTTGACTTATAAGAGTTCTTTATACATTGTGG
Organism: Aplodontia rufa; assembly: GCA_004027875.1. NCBI lineage: Eukaryota > Metazoa > Chordata > Mammalia > Rodentia > Aplodontiidae > Aplodontia > Aplodontia rufa. The sequence goes on along the minus strand of PVKS010000675.1, from coordinate 8,719 downwards.
ATATTTGTCCTTTGTGAGATTTATCTGTGCCAAAAACTTTCCCCAATCTGAGGAATACCTTAATATTCTTTTCATATCATCTCTGAAAAAGCAATCTTAAATTCTTATTGTTAAATTTATCAAATTGTTTCCAAATGGTATGTGTCCTATTGAAATATATGCCAATAAAAAGTTGCAAAGTTTTTGTTCCATGTTTTCTCCTGGAAATTGGTATTTTAGTTCTTACATTTGATTTGTGATCTATTTTAAGTTGTGTGTGTGTGTGTGTGTGTGTGTGTGTGTTCTGATGTAAGTTAAAAAGTTAATGGTCTTATTGTTTATCTTAGGAGGAAGGCATTTAGTCATTTGCCATTTTGTATGTTGGCCATTCGTTTTTTTCAGAGATATTATCAGACTGAAGAACTTCACTATTATTCTTTTTTTTTTATTATTTTTTGAACAACCTTACACGATTTTAACAAAATAATATAAAATATGTATAAAATGTGTAAATATTCTGGATATTGCAATTATCTCCAGGAGTGCCCCCCCAATTACCCTCTCTTATCCCTCCCTTCCCTTTCCCTTTATAATTCTAAAAAAAAGGTTGTTAAGTAGTTTGTTTTTAAAATACCCAATGGATACTGAATTTTGTAAATTTTTTTCCTATTTCCATTGAATTTTTTATTTTTTCTGTTAAATGTAAAATTACAGTAATGGATTTTTAAATGTTAAACCAACCTTATAACCTTGTATTCCGGGAATAAATCTTACTTGATTGTGATATTGTACCCTTTTATGTAGTCCTCAATTTTCTTTGCTACTTTTACAGAGAATTTTTACATGTATATTCATGAAGGTTATTAGTTTGTAGTTTGTAATTTTTTCTTATGAATTTGATACAGGGGAAAGCTAGTTTTGTAAAATGAGTTCTGAAGTATTTTTTTCCTCCATTCTTCTCTAAAATATTATTTTTCAATAGGATTTGGTACTACTTCTTCCTTAACTGTTTGATATAATTTACTTTGAAAGTTCTTTTTTTAATTTCTGAGAAAATATTTTAGTAACAATAACAAATTAATAGATTTTTGGTTATTGCAAATATTGTGTTTTTTTTTCTGCAATCAGATTTTGTGAATTAGACTCTCTCAAGGAATTTGTGCATATTATGCAAACTGCTGAGTTTTAGCATATGATTATTTACAATTTTATCTTATCATTTAAAAAATTTTGATGAAATTTTTAATGATGGTCCTTCATTCATTCCTATTATTGGACAATTATGTCGTTTCCCTCTTCTATTTGGTGATTTTATTAGAGATTTGATCTTTTTAAAAAGCCAGCTTTTAGATTCATTGATTTTCTCTTTGGTGAGTTTTCTGTTATTGATTTCTGTTCTTATATTTTTTCCTTACTTCTATACTTTTGAGTTTAAATAAGTCTTCATTTCTAGCTTAAGATGGGTCATTGCAGGGCTGATCCAAGGGCTGATTATGATGATGTTTTCCCTTCCTTCCTCAACTACACCTTCTATCTTTCCCCTTACCAAGTGTCTAGCTCAGATTCCATAATAAGAATTTGATTTTTAAAAATTGATTATATCTTAATTACTATCTTGGGGGAATGGGCTTTAAGACACATGGTCTACAAATATGAACCATACACCTTGAACTTTCTGGAAAAGTCTATTTTCAAATATTGGTGCATTGGTCTATATGTATATATGAGCTTGTTGGCTAAGGTGCCCTGATCTCCTGTGGTTGCTGAGCAGTTATGTTCCTTGCACTAATGAACTCCCAGGAATTCACTAGCATCTTGTTTGCTCAGGACAGCATGATGAGACCTAAAAGTCCAGATTCTACAGAAAAATGAAATAACATTTAAAAATTGAAAATAAGCACTGTTTTCCCCTATCAGTTCAAGAGTATAGGTAAAATAAGAAACTCAGGGCCAGGGGCTGGAACGGTGGCTTAGCAGTTCTGGAACTTGCCCAGCATGCATGAGGACATGGGTTTGAACCCCAGCACCACTTACACATCAAAGTATCAGAGCAAGGAAAGCCACATGAAAAACTAATTAAAATTGGTTCTCTTTTTCTCTCTCTCACTGTCCCTCTCTCTTTGGAAAAAAAAAGAAAAAAAGATGGGTCACTGCTTTTGAAGTTTGGGACAAAAGTTATTTGATGTTTTGGACTTTTCCACTTTTCTAATGTAAGCATTAAAAGACATAATTTTCCCTGACCACTGTCTTACCTTTATCCCACACATTTTCAAATGTGTTTTCATTTTCCTTTACTACAATACATTTTCTAGTGTCCTGTGTGATTTGTTTTCTGATTCATGATTCATGAGTTATTGATAACTCTTATTTAATTTCCAAATATTTGAGGATTTTCCAAATATGTCCAGAAATAGGACTTCTAATTCATTTTTATTGTTTTTTTAAGGAGCACAGTTTATATGATTTTACTACCTTTACATTTGCTGAGACTTTTTCTTACTGATTTGCATATGATATACCTCAAATGTTCCATGTGCATTGGAAGCAAAGTGTGTTCTAATGTGGTGAAATGTTCTGCAAATATAGATAATGTCCACTGGGTTGATGGTTGACACCTTTGTTCCAGTCTGCCCTATTTTTGTTGATTTTCTTTATACTTGTTATTTCAGTTATTGGGAAAGAAGTATTAGGAATTTTTTTTTGGTACTGGGGATTGAACCCAGGGGTGCCACATCCCCAGTCCTATTTATTTATTTATTGAGACAGGGTTTTATTAATTTGCTTGAACTTGCCATCCTGCTTCAGCCTCACACCCCCACCCTGAGCCACTGGGATTCTAGATGTGTGTCATCGTGCCTGGTGGGATCTTTCAAATAGTACTGTGGAGTTGTCTGTTTCTTCTTTCTTCTGTGTCAGGTTTTGTTTCATGAATTTTGAAGCTCTAGCGAAGGGGTTTACAATTACTGACTGTGATTAACTGATGGCGTTTGATGAATTATTATTATGATACGCCACTCTTTGTCCATATTCTTCATGCTGAAGTCCATTTTGGTATTATAGCCACTCCAGCTTTCTTAAAATTTGTATTTTCATAGTATATTTTTCCACCTTCTTTCAGATAGCCAATTGTTGAGTCTCGTTTTTTTAAATTTAGTTTTATAAGAACTGCCTTTTAATTTGAATATTTCAACTACATTTAATTGAATTGGGCAATATTGTGGTGCTTCGATCTATCATCATCTAGATGGTATACAAAACCTAAAATATTTACCATGTGGCCCTTTACAGATCAAGTTTGTCAACTTCTGCTCTAGGATTCCTACATATTCCTTTAACTTATCCTAATCTATCTTCAAATACTACTATATCATTTCGCATATAAAAACCATAGTACAACATGCTTTCATTTTCTCCCTCCTGGATTTTGCTCTACAATTTACTTCTATGGATTATAAACTTTTAACATATGTTATTATTGTATATTCTTTGAATAATCACTTATCTTTTTAATTAGGAAAAAGTATTTTATATTTCCTTTTACATTTATCATATCTTCCATTCTTCTTTTCTTTTCTATATTCAAGTGTCCATTTGTTGAAATTTTCAGTCTAAAGGATAACTGTCAACATTTCTTGTAGTTTAGGTCTGCAGGCAACAAATGTTCTGAAGTCATATTTGTCTGAAAGTGTTTAATTTTCATTTTTCACAAATATTTTCACTGTAAATAGAATTCTAAGTCAACAGCTTTTTCTTCTTTCATTCAGAATTTTGAATATAATATTTCATTGTCTCTTTGCATAGTGTCAGATGAAAAGTCTAAATTCATTCTTTATCATTGTTCTTCTAAACATAATGAGTCTTTTTCTTTGTTTACTTTAAGATTTCTATCATTTGTTTTTTAAAATTTAGTTACATGCCCTGGTGAATTTATCCTTGCTATCCTGATTGAGATTCATTAAATTTACGTTTTTCATTAAATTTGGGAATTTTTAGCCATTATGTCTTCTAATCCTCTTCTGTTTCCACTTATCCCAGCCTATCTTCTGGAACTTTCTGATGGACCCCTTCAAATTGTCTCTCAGGTCACTCAGGCATTGTTTAATATTTCTACTCATTTTTAATGATTTGTTTTAGATAGTTTTTATTAGTATTAATCTTTGAGTTTACCAAGATTTTCTTTTGTGATTTATAATATGCTCTTAATCTTTCCAGAGTAGTTTTATTGGCATACATTGTATTTTAATCTCTAGAGGTTTCATTTTATCTCTTAGGAACATTTTATTTTCTTCCTACTACATTTATCTTCACCTTTGAATATTTCAACATAACAATAACAATCTTGGAGTCCTTGTCTGCTACTTCTATCATCCTTAAAAAAAAATTTTTTTTGCTACTAGTGTTTGAACCCAGCAGCGCATAACCACTGAACTAAATCCCTAGCCCTTTTTACTTTTTGAGACAGGTGTCACTAAATTGTTGCGGGCCTAAGTTGCTGGGGCTGACTTTGAACTTGTGATCCTCCTGCCCCAGCATCCTGAGTCACTGGGATTACAGGTATGCAGCCTGCACCCAGTTAATTCTATGATCTCTGTTACTTCTGGATTTGTTTCTATTGATTAATTTTTCCTGATTATAGGTCACATTTGCCTACTTCTTGGCATGTTCAACAACTTTTTTATTGGATTTTACTGTCTTTTAAAGAATACTAAGCTTCAATTCTGGTAGATAGATAAATCTCCTTTTGATCGTTGTTATACTGAGACTTGTTTTTAAGATTTTGAGGACAAGTCCAGAGAGGACTTACCTCTGGGGATAGTTTAACACCATGACTAGCACATGGTGCTTTTGTGGTCTCTGCTGAATGTCCCTGGATCACCAATTAGGATCTTCCACTCTTACTGGTTAGAGTTGAAATTCAACAAAGTCTGAGCTTTGGGAAATGCTCGACCTACAGCTCCTTGGTTCTCCACAGCTTGGCTGAATGAAGTTTTGCCCAAGGCATGCATGATTTGGTATTCATCAAGACTCCATAGTACATTCTCCACATAGCTCTCTTTCTGAAACTGCTTCGCAATTTTGAGACTCCCAGAACTCCACTCTCTTGTCTTCTCCATGTGGTAGCAATGCTGTGCTGTGTGTAGGCTCCCTAACCCTCCAATGGAGTCCAGAATGAGATCCCATGTGGAAGGCCAAGGGCCTGACATCACACATCATCTTTTCTTTGAAATCACAATATTGCACTGTCTGTTATCCAATATCTGAAAACAGTTGTTTGTGATCTTGTTGATTATGATGAACATGTCTGGATCCTGTCACCCTATTATGGTATCAAATGGAATTCAGTGATTATACTTTTATTTAATCTAGTTGTTGTTTTTGTAATTGCTACATTGCCAGGCTCAGTGGTGCACACCTGTAATGCCACCTACTTGGGAGGCTGAGAAAGAAGGATAACAACTTCAAGGTCAGCCTCAGCAGCTTCACAAGACCCTGTCTCCAACTAAAATAAAAAGGGCCTGGGATGTAGCTCAGTGGTAGAGTGCCCCTGGGTTCAATCCCTAATAACATACACATAAACACACACATACACACACAGAGCCATGGGCTGCAATTTGGAAAATGGGTCTCTAGGGGAAAAGTAATGATTCATCAGGAAGCCATATATTAATGCAGGCAAAAGATGATTTTAGTTTGAGTTATATAATTGGAAATGGAACCATAACAAGTAGATGAAGGAGAGAGATTTAGAAGGCAAAATCAACTGAACTGGAAGACTAGTTGGATATGGGGATTAAGCAAGAAGCGGAAGTCCTAGTTAGCACCCAGGTTTTGGTTGGGTCAGTTGGAGTACTCAGTAAGGGATAGCACATTTCTATTTGGATTGATAATTGTCTTGCCATGTTGATGATTACAGGCCCCTGGTTGCCTGAGTCTATACACTTCCTCTGGGTGCTGGAGGTTATTTCTCATCTATTGGTCTGCCTTCCATCTCTTGCCTGTTCTAACATTCCAAATCTGTATGAATTAATACTCACAGCTACTCTCCTGGATCAGCTTGGTTCACCAGGTCAGGTGCTTTCTTGGATCTGTCACCTCCATTGTGTGCTCTGAGTTTTACACCCCAAGCTTGAAAGCAGTACTGCTATACTTCTATGACTTATGAAAACTTGAGACCCAAAAAGGGTTGAGGATATAGCTAAATGGTGGTACATGCTGAGCATACTCAAGGCCTGGGTCAATCCCTGGCATCAAAACCAAAAACAACAACAAAATGAAAAAATCATACTTGGAGATCAGAACTAGAAAGAGGTAGACATTGTGTGATTAGTAACAGTATTGTATGATGTAAGAAGATGGTGATTTTCTCATATTATGGATACCAAGAACAGAACATACACAATTTAACCTATAAACAGTGGACATAAAAATAGGCAAAGGGGTAAAAAAATACAGATGGGACTTTAGCAAAGACTGTTAATCGCCTCCATAGTATTGGTTGTCCCATCTTTTGTAGTAGTAGAACCTTCCATAAACAGAAATCATATCAGCTGTTACCTCTCTTGGGCCTAATAAGATGAAGGGAAGTAACAGTTACCAGAATGTGGAGAAAGAGAGTCAGGTAGGGTCAATCCTTTTGCAAGAATCCCTAGCCTTGAGTTGATGGACAGAGCTAGCCCAATGCAACTCTGAAGGATGGGATCCATGGAAACAAATGCCTTGACTTCACTTTGTGCTGTGTCTCATCTCCTACTAGATCCCCTATTGTCTGAGCTACAGCCATAGAGGCCAAAGGACACAATACCCCATTGATTCAATCCACAAAGGCCAGCCTGCCAAGGCAGAGGGCAGATGGAGAGGAACAAACAGCGGGCCTGAGGAGGCAAGTGGAATATAACTGGCATGTGGGAGTTCTCTAACTACATTTTGAATGATGTGCTCCAAATTTTGTACTTCTGTTAGCGAGAATCTGACTAAGCTAGCTCATGTCAGTTCTATTGTCTTTGGAAGGGGTAGCAGAAGGCCACTGGGGTGCACCAAAATTTTGGTGACAAAGTTTTTTTTTTTTTTTAAAGAGAAAGAGAGAGGAAGAAAGAATCAATTTTATTTAGTTTTTTTCATGTGGCTTTTGTTGCTCTGACACTTCATTGTATACATGGTGCTGGGGTTCAAACCCACGTCCTCACGCATGCCAGGCAAGTGCCATATCTGCTCAGTCACCGCTTCAGCCCTGGTGATAAAGTTTTGAAGGGTGATCTACCCACTTCCTGTAGTCTAGATTGATGACAAGAAACTGGAAGCGAGCAGTCATGTTGGTTCATGAGATGAAAATCATAGACCAAGACTGGTGGGACAACATAATAGAGGGAAACTAAATCCCCGAGGACCAGGCCTACTACTACTTCTGGTTGCTACGTTCAATGGAGAGAGAAATAGACTTGTATCATTTTTAAGCCTCTCTTATTTTGGGGTTCTGTCACTTGCTGCTGATACAAATCTAACCAATTTAGTGTCTGTTTCAGTCAGCTTTTCCACTGCTACTGCCAAAAGACCTGATAAGAACAACACAGAGGAGGAAAAGTTTATTTGGAACTCACAGTTTCAGAGGTCTCAGTTCATAGATGGCTAACTCCATTGCTCTGGGCTCAAGGTGAGGCAGAACATCAGGGAAGAAGGGAATGGAAGAGGAAAGTAGTTCAAGACATGACAACCAGGAAGCAAAGGAAGCTCCACTCACCCAGAACAAAATATAAACCCCAAAGGCATGCGCCTGGTGACCCTCCTCCTCCAGGCACAGATGACCTGCCTCCAGTTACCACCAGTGAGTCCCTATCAGTGGATGAATGCACTCATTAGGTTAAAGTTCTTCCAGCACAATCATTTTATCTTTAAATTTTCTTGCATTGTCTCACAGCGGCACATTTGAGAGACATTCATATTAAAACCATAACAAGGACCAAACAGGAAGTTCTTTTGGAATGTGGATGTATTGGTTATGATTTTTTTTTTTTTTTACTTATAAGCATCTGAAATGGACTTTAGTTTAAGGAAAAGGGAAGGATGCTGGGGATAGCTCAGAGAATCAAAGGAAATGCTGAACTACCAAGATAGGAGGACCTAGAGCAGTTCTGGTAACTCAAGGCTCTTCATGTCCTTTCTCCCTGGAGGACTGCCACAAATGTGACTCACCTCCAGAAACTCCCAATCTCCTCTGCAATCCACTCCAAACTTTGTACTTCTGTTAGCGAGGATCTGATTGAGCTAGCTAATGTCAGATTCTATTGTCTTTGGAAAGGGTGGCAGAAGGCTACTGGGGTGCACCAAGATTCTCAGAGCCATCTTGCATACATTCCAGGAGGTAATGTAAAAGAACCATAACCTCAACTTCTACGCATCTCTAGAATATTCATGCAAGCACAACACGTCTCCACAGGGAAATCTAGCTCTTTGAGGGCATGTTTAGTACTTATTCTGGAAGCAGCATGGGCAATAAAAATACCTGGTCTTCAGTAGACACCAAATGTCTACATCTGATATTATGGGTCTCATTACAGGGGTAAGGATGGGCATCAACTCAAAACTAAAATTTTTTTTAATTTTTTTATTTTTGAATAACCATACAAGTTTTTAACAAAATAATATAAAATGTGTATAGATTCTGGATATTACAATTACCCCCAGGAGTGCCCCCCAATTACCCACCCTTATCCCTCCTTTCCCCTTCCCACAATATCTCTAAAAA